>VCCN01002736.1:1664819-1677001 GCA_006491835.1 Architeuthis dux | reverse complement strand
GTGATCTTCAAAATGTCTCTATTCATACCAAATGCTTTCCAAGCTGATAGGCTTTATTTTGACAAGGAAATAAACATTAAGATTTCAGCTAAATGTTCTGTATTAAGCATATGGAATATTAAATTCTTTTCCTATTAGAGTAAACACTACAACTGATTAAATTTATTATCTAGTTTTATCATATTATTTGTTTTATTTAGACCTCTATCAAATGTATCTCTCACCTATACTTTGGTTGAATATTCAAAGCCTACAATAAATCAAGATTAGTGTAAGAGAAGATTGAAACAATATCACACATTAATCTATTCGGATAAGTGTCCTTATGTATGTTGTTATAGTCAGAATTTTTCTGCTGTTGTACCCTCCAGCCGTCTACAGGTGTCTGTTATATTAAGTAACCTTCAGGGAATTTTGAACCGAACCCTTTATTCAATCAGGGGTAGATTGTTCTCATTCCACTGTCCATAATGATATGCACTGATTCTTTCAATCATCTTATTTTCCCCATCTATTATTCTAACTTAATTCTACAGGGATCCCCTTCTTGTTCTCTCCACACATGATCAGCCATGCCTGAATTCATAGTTTCTCAACAAATTATGGCAAATGATGTTCTTCAAACCTTACCTTTAGGGTGTTACTGGTTTCACTTTCATATTCCCTGATGCATTCAGACAAAAAATATCATCAGATATGTTGTACAGACTTTTGAGTAGGATGTGTTAATTTTCTTCTTGTAGTGTTCTCTTGGATGAATAATATCTGGTTTCAAAACCATATAAACCTCAATAAAATCTTCTAAAATTCCTGCTGATTCGTGCAAGAAGTTGATAATGTAAAGTACTATTTACTAATCTAAAGTACCATTTACTAATGTAAAGTACATATCAATTTTCATTCCAGTGTAAATAAGCTGTCCACTTTGAATAAACTTTCTCTGTTTCAGATCAAAACACCTGCACTATGTAATCAGCTCAACAATGACTTGGCAATATTTGCATTGATATATGTTTACCAGATAAATTGTGCAAATTATCTCAAACAAAACAATGAATAACTAAAGTCACAATCAGAACTAGAGCATTCCAAGGGAAATTATGAATTACTGCTGTGTCGGGGGTGATCAATTAAAAAGTTGGAAAAAGGGGTGATCAATGAATAAGTTACTTTTCTCGCCTTTTGTTGGGGTGTGATCACTAAAAAATGTCTGAATTTTCAAAACAAGCAGGCACAAACTAGTATCCAATTTAGCATAAACTTACAATGCATATTGAAACCCCCTCTAAAAACCTATTATGGGGGGGGGGGAATTTTCAAAAACAAAAAAAACATTTTCCCTACTCATTGAGTGTGTGTGCAAAATTTCAAGTTTCTACTATGAACCATTAGGGCTGGGCGATGTCCGGATACATACATAGATACATATAAATATCAGAACACATAGATAACCTAAACCCAGCAACAGTATTTAAACCAGTCTGTTGTGAGTAGCAGTGATTAATTAAATTGAAACAAAAATGGTTAAGCACATAAACATCTTATTTTGTTGCATTCATACACTGTATTCAAATCATGAAACCAAAAGGTCTCAGAAGCTGCATAACTTATTTATTTCTAGTTAGGATTTGCATATTTCACATATTTTGGGGGTTCAAGAAAGCCGACCGCATTATAACCAAGCCGCAGTAACTGAAGGGTGGGTATGGGCGATAATCAAGGGGAGGTGAAAGTTGAAAGACAGTAACCATCACTGTATCTACTAAGTGTGATTTAAACAAATAAAAAAAGGCATTCTTTACTGTTTTTTTATAATACCACCAAAATGGCTACAATACATTATAAAGTATACAAAATTTCAGTATATAAAACAAAATATTTACATCAATGACATAACACTTTTGACCCGATACCCTGTATCTGAGCTCTTGAGGGGGAAAGGGGGAAAAATTCTTTTTAAAGTTTCTTTCATTGACTACTGAAAGGTTTTGTCTAATTCATTTCATTTTACAGTTAGTGCGTAAGTCAAATATATTTATTTTTATGACTCTAGTAGTGCCAATTGAAAAATGGTAGCAAATGGAATTCTTTTTTGTTAGCATCACTATTTGTAATATAGGTTGCAGATGTTTATAACTCCTTTCTTGTAACACAGGTTGCTGATGTTTTTACTCCTTTCTCGTAACATAGGTTGCAGATGTTTATAACTCCTTTCTTGTAACATAGGTTGCTGATGTTTTTAACTCCTTTCTTGTAACATAGATTGCAGATGTTTTTAATTCCTTTCTCATAACATAGGTTGCAAATGTTTTTAACTCCTTTTTTGTGACATAGGTTGCAGATGTTTTTAACTCCTTTCTCGTAACATAGATTGCAGATGTTTTTAATTCCTTTCTCATAACATAGGTTGCAAATGTTTTTAACTCCTTTCTTGTGACATAGGTTGCAGATGTTTTCAATTCCTTTCTCATAACATAGATTGCAGATGTTTTTCACTCCTTTCTTTGTTAGACAAAGACTTCCATACTGTGTCCCTGAAGTCCTTTGATCCTAGATAGAGTGCACAGATACTCTGATCATGGTCAAAAGTGCTAATCCATATGTAAATAATCCTGTTTTTTTTATGGGTAGTATGATGAATATAAAAGAAATTGATCGTGTATGAAAATAAAGTGTGACAAAAATAAAATTTGGAACAACAATAAGTGAGGTTTTAGCTGGTTGAGTAGAAAGAATTTGAACACAAAATTGTTGATGGGCTGTTTTTCTGAAACATTTGTCATATCAGTAGGGCCTCCAAGAAGGAGGTGCAGTTGGTGCATTGCATCGGGGCCCAGGGGTCCAAAGTGGTCCAGAGGTCAAGGGGGGGGCTCGAGAGTTTCTTGGGTAGACCACTTCCGGCTCAATACAGCTAACTTGGTTTTGGCTAAAAGCCAATTTGACACTCAAAAACACCTATACCCATACACATCACAATCCCTTCACACACATTTTCCAACCAAGTAACGTAATAAACGATAGACTTAAGTGGTCACCAAGGAAACGAGATATGTCTTACCAAAGGGTGCATGTGAAGACCATTAGTTAGTCAAGGTTCATCAACCCTCTTCCAGTTGATAGTTTCTGCAGCAGATCAAACAGTGAAGTGAGGAGAAGTTGTTCATTTCAACATGGCAACTAAAATATCATCATTACTCTTGCATATACAAAACCGTCTTCCATTTTCACTCTTGTTCATTACATGGGTTAGATGGAGAGGGAGAAGAATTTAAATTTTATTATTATTTGGTTCCAGTAGACAGCAATTGATTCCTGTAACCCATGATATCAGTATGGTTTATTAAACAAATGCATCGAAACTCTCATTCACTTTTAACATTAAATATATAGTGACACAGGAAGTAAGCAGATGCACAGATTTCTACAGTGTGTGAACAGATATAGTGAATATATAGGGGAGACTGGGGCTAGTTGGCCCCCTTTTGCACTCAAAGCCGTGGAGAATATTTTAATTAGTTAGAGGAACCATTCATGGTTTAAACTGAGTGTCAATATCTTGCCTAAATTTATGATATTTAATATATGGCAAAACTATTGTAACATAGCTCACAGTTTGACTCATAGCTAACTTAGTGACCAACTTTCCCGATGTTGGGGTAAGTTAGCCCACAATATGGGACAAGTTGGCACCTCATTTTCAATAAGCAGAAAATGATTCTCAAGAATGCTGAACAGTGCAGATTTTGTATATTTTTATGTCGCTGTGCAAAAAAGAATTCAGAATATAAGAAACATTCAGTTGTGATGTTAATAGCATCAAGATCTTTGTACTGGGTATAATAATATTTGGCACTCCTTCAGTAGACACAGTAAAAAATGTTAAAAAAGGATTTCACCACGTTCAGACTATGACTTGAGAATAACAGATGTACATCATTTACTTGTGACCAGGATACATGATCAAACAAACACAACCAGCAAAAAAACAATACTTTGGCCTTAATTTGGCACTGTATGACTAGAAAAATAATAAAAAAAAGGAAACAGAAGTCCTTTACAGTTTATTAGAAGCAAATGAAATAAAACATAGATGCATAATTGGCACTGCAGGACTAGAAGAAACAGGGACCAACTTGCCCCAACACAGACATGTTCATTTTGGGGTATGACAGTTACCACTGTCACCAGATAGAGCAAAAGCATCATTCCCCAACAATACATTTGATATACAGGTTTGTTCACAGTTATGCAAGTCTGGCTGATACCATTCACTAGCTCTGAAACGTGATCCAAACAAATCTTCAACAAGTCTACTTTTAATGATCAAATTCAGTTTTTTAACACTGTCCTCACCAGTCTGTAACACACACCCAGATTTCAGGTGCAAGAAGGCAGGCGATCATGTGACTCAGCCATGTAACCAAAATGACTGAAAACCCTAGGCTTCAAATAAAAGTCTGCAGTCCGACTTACCCCGGGATCCAACTAGCCCCAGTCTCCCTAATATTATGTTTTTATATATATATATACACACAAAATATTAACTTCAAAGGAAAACTCTTCATTAAGACAACTTTCCCTGTGCACTCAGCAGCTAATTTAGTACACTCTAAGCTGTGTGATTAGGGTGGAGGTAACCCTTTGGTGGGCTTGCATCCTGCCAAGGGGGTGGTCATAAAAACTAGTAAGAATAAAGTCCTGGTCTCGACCAGACTTTATACTTGTAAGGATCACTAAACTGATGCATACAAAGGAAACCAGGACTTTGTCACCGGCCATTCATACTCCATTAGGAGTTATCTCTTAAGATGGACATTTTACCTTTATATATATATGCAAAATATTAACTTCAAAGGAATACATATATAGTAGAAAGAGTACATTCTGGCCCTCTTCACAGAAGAATTTGTAATAGCCCACTCTTCATAAATCATAACTATCATTCACTCTAATGATTATATATTTAGTGACACAGCAAATATTTAAGCATATACAGGGCATCTCAAAAGTGACTATACATTTTTTTCATTTTTAATCACTGCTACCCAAAACACTGGTTTAATTGGATTTAGGTTATTCATGTATTCACACATTTATATCTATCTATCTATCTATCTATCTATCTATCTATCCAGACTTCACCCAGCCCTAACCGTTTATAGTAGAAAGTTGAAATTTTGTATACACACTCCCCTCAATGTTTTTTGAAAATTTATCTCCAAAATATGGTTTTAGTGGGGGGGGGGTCGATTTTCAATGTAAGCTTGTGCTAAATTGGTCACTAGACTCTTTGAATGCTTAAATTTGATATCTAAATTATTTTTTAACTTGTCATTGTAAGATTGTTACCCCTCATCTGGGTCGTGTGCACGTGTCTGATTAACTTTGCTTGACAGAAATAGAAAATGATATTATTAATCACTGTGACCCACAACACTGGTTTATTGCTGGGTTTAGGTTACTCATGTGTTCTAACATTTATATGTATCTATCTATGTATCCGGACTGCCCAGCTCTAACCGTTCATAGTAGAAACTTGAGATTTTGCACACACATCCACATCCCTCAATGAGTAGGGAAAATGTTTTGTTTTTTGAAAATTCCCTCCTAAATAGGTTTCAGTATGCAATGTAATTTTATGCTAAATTGGTCACCGCTTGGTTTTGAAAATTCAGACCTTTTTAGTGATCACAGCACAACAAAAGGTGAGGGAAGTAACTTATTCATTGATCACCACTTTCTTCAACTTTTTAATTGCTCACCCCCAACACAGCATATATGGATGGCAGTGGTTCATAATTTCCCTTGGAATGCTAGTATGAATTTTTGCACACATACTCTCTTCAACGAATAGGGAAAAAAGGTTTGTTTTTTTCTTTTAAATTCCCCTCCTAAATAGGTTTTTAGAGGGGGTTCAATATGCAATGTAAGTTTATGCTAAATTGGTCACTAGTTTGTGCCCGTTGGTTTTTTGAAAATTCAGATCGTTTTTAATGATCACAGTCCAACAAAAGGCAAGAGAAGTAACTTATTCATTTTTTTTTCAAATTTTTAATTGATCACACCCAACACAGGAATCCTATTATTACTTAATTATCCCATACAAATGCAACCTCTTTCCAATCTTAGAGCCTTTTAATAGATTTCCTCCTTTATATTACAGATATCCACAGTTTAGCCAGGTATGCCAAAGTCGAGTTGGCAATAAAATCTCAAAATCCAGCTTCAGTAGGAAATACATTGGTTATCTAGCTTTGTCTTCTGCATTATCCTTGAAGATCTTCATATTTTTCCAACTTATGTTCATGAGCCCAATTGATATTTTCCATAATGGAAAGTAAATGAATACTTTGAAGCCATACTTCCATACAAATGGTTGAAAATAAGGGTCCAGTTTAGTTTTAAAAATTAACTTTTCTCCAAACTGACACATTTCCAGAGGAAATGAAGGTCTTATGAATTGAAAACACAAAAAATTACTTGCAAAATATTTTGGTAATCCTTGGTTTGAAGAGTCCAAAATATGGTCCAAATTTCGGTTGGCTATAAAATGGCTATTTCCGGTTAACTTTGGCTATAGAAATGGGTATTTTGGGTTTTAACATTAGACTCAATCTAAACCCATCAGGCGACATATTGTTTGTTTTTTGGGGAGATGGGGGAACAATTAAAATTATAACTGTGTGATGACATATTGGTTAGGGTAAGTGGGGAGCAAGGGGGGTAGACTATATTTTATTACAAAAGATTAAATTTTAAGAAGTGACCTAACCCTAATCCCCTAACCATAATCCTAATCCTGCCCCCTCTGCCTCCCGACCCAAATGTTGTCTGCTGGGTTTAGATCGATGTCAAAACCAGGAATACCCATCTATATAGCCAAAGTTATCTGAAAAAAATGACAGGATTATTTACTCATGGATCAGAGTATGGGTGCACTTTGCTTCGGATCAAAGTGTCACTCCCGGTCACTTCTGCCTATGATCAGAGTGTAGTATCTGTGTGCTTTGCCTAGGATCAAGGTGTCGCTCCCCAGCACTTATATCTATGATCAGAATGTAGTATCTGTGCATGTACGCTGATTGAAAAAAATGAAATGCGTTACACACACGCACATTGATTTATTTAATTTCTTAACACTTCTATGATCAGTTACCAGAGTCTGTACAAACAAAACAAAAAAAACCATCCTTACACATACTTCCGCTCCTCGTCTCCCACCTCTGTTTTGTGTTCTCGCTCTCTCTTTTTTCCTCTTTATCACTTTTTCTCTCTTTTTCGTTCTTTCTCTTTTTCACTATCTCTTTTCTCTGTCCTTTTCATTCTCTCTATGTATTTAGCACGGCAAAGAAATATGTTGACTTACATGGCATTCCAACTATAAAAATGAAATGAATTAGACGATAACATTTCAGTAGTCAATGAACAAAACTTTTATATCAGTATACTGATATACATACTCCTCACACCTTTTTCCTTTTATCTGTCACGTTTAAAAACAAAACAGTCTTTCTACCATGATTCCCCAGAAATGCTGATCAAGCACCACCTCCCTCAAGCTATAATTCTTATATTTAGTTTGTTCTTTTGTTTTATGGCAGTAATACAATATAAGCAGTTTTTTATACATATACACATGAGAGATAGAGATTTGATTATTGTATTCATGCATATGCTAAAAAAAAGGAAATTTACATCGATTTTCAAATATAATTATTTTGTCTTTCGTTCGTCTATATGAATTCTCAGTGTTTTATCTGACAAACGTAATTTCATTAGACTTCAAAAACAAGCAACCTTCTCAGTTTTCTCTCTCACTTTCCCTATTCCTCTGATATTTGTTTTCTAGTATTTTTCCCAATATTGTATAGAAAAGACATAATTTCGGTTCGTAAATATGTCTATCTCTCAAGTGTTGGTAAGCTATAATTTCCTCACTTGTTCTGATGATCATTAACACAATATTCTTCTGAGAAGAATCTCCCTTTATTGACAGACAAAATTGTTTCAGCATTTTATTCAAAATTACTTCAAACAGCATTTAAGTGTTTTGTAAGTGAAGAAGACACTTAGTGGTTTTGTTGCTGATAATAGCAAGACATTTGATAACAGAATAAAATGGATGTGCTTGTATTTAGGAAATAATTGTCTTCTGTCATTTAGGAGTTTATTCCTCCAATTATCCATAAATTGGTTCATAAAGAACGTATTCTGGGAGGTTCTCTAAAGAATAAGTGTTAGAGATTATTATTCCGTAAATTATACAAACATCATTGCTGGAAATAAAAGTAAAGTGTCTGTCATTTGAGACACAACTCCCAGTGGAATATATACCCAGTGACAAAGACCTGGTTTCTGTTGCATGCATCAGCTTAGTGATCCTTGCAAGTGTAAAGTCTGGCCATGACTGTAATGTTCTTGTTGTGTTTATGTGCCTTCGTTGTTCTCTCTGTGGTAGCTGTGTAAGATTAGAATGCGTTTTGATTCGTAATCATGTTACGAAAGGATAAACAAAAAAACACATGTTGATAAGAGCTCTGCTTGAGCTGAACTGCGCCTTCCCTGCTCCTACTTCCGGTCCGCGCTTTCTGGGACCAGAAACGGAATGGGGGCTGCTGGTGCCTGCTTCGGCATGTTTATTGATTTAACATAACATACATATGTATAAACATCATAATGACCATGACTTTATTCTTACAAATTATATGACCATCCTCTTGGCAAGATGCATGTCCACTGAAGGGATACCTCCACCCTAATCACACAGTTTAGAGTGTACTCAATTAGCTGCTGAGTGCACAGGGAAATTTGTCCTAATGAAGAGTTTTCCATACTCTTCGTTCAGGCCGGGAATTGAACCCAGGACCTTCTGCGTGTGAGGCAGACGTGCTGGAAATAGAATAACTTATATCATAAGCATTGCTGTGAACATTTTGAATTTTCTATTTGTTACCATTCTCTGATTTGCGATACTGGAGAAAGGAAACCTATGTTTTTCATTTTTCTGCATGGTTCAAATAAAATTATAAATTAGTACGGCACAATGCCAAATGGTAAATTGAAATGAGAATAGATGACTGTGTTAAAAGTGAGGGGCTACCATCATTGAAAACCAGCATTTAAAATCCTGACTTTTATCAAGGCTTGAACATTGGTATCTGGTGGGGAATATGTAACTATCCTAAATATGAAGGAAGCTAACATTTAAATATTAGAAACCGTCAACCAAAACTGTCAATATCAACATAGGTTTTTTCAGTTTTTCAGTAGGTCTGGCTGGCTATCTATGTATGTATTGTGTGTACAGGCCACACCAATGGAGCTAGAGGACTGAAAATTTAAACATTTACTCTTTATTATGCCTAGGAAAAAAAAAAAGTTTTTTTGTGTTTTTTCAAAGTTCCACACCCCATAGAGGTTTTTAGTGGGTGGTTCAATTTGCAATGTAAGTTTATGACAAATTGGTCCCTTAGTTTGTGCCTGGCAGCATTTACTCTTGTCTTTGGGAAATCAAGACTTTTTTCACAGCCCAACAAAAGGCGAGAGAAGTAACCTATTTATTGATCACCCCAACACGGCACACTGCCAAAAGTGGTTCATCGCATGATGGTTTCTGTTAATGGCTAACCAGACCTGTATGTATATTACAATTTTAAAAAAATCTTTTTTAAAAAAAACAAAAACCTTTTTTTCTGGACATAATAAAGATGTTGCGTGTGATCAATTTTTCATCTTTAACAATAATACTATATTAAAATGTTTTAGACTAATTCTCCAGATACAAAAATAGAAAGAACAAGAAACAAAGCAGACTATACAGTGTTTATAACTAATGTATACATTTCATATATATATTTATAACTTTTTCCTTTGCCAATGAATTATATTGCATTTCGGACAATATTCTTCATTTTATTTTTGATGCAATGATTATTTTGTTTTGTTTTGGATGTTTAGCAGGGAGCAACTTGAAAAATCAATTGGAAACAAATAGTTTTATTACAGAAACAAATTTTCACAAATGCTGTCAAAAATTGTATATACAATTTCATAGATTTTGAACAAAGTCTGTTCTTTTTCTTGTTTTTTTTAGAATTCACACACAAGGTAATAACATTTGAATATGGAAACTTGTATCTCATTTTGAGATATTAATGCTAAGACAGTGTACAGAGGAAGTCGTTTAGTATAATCATGGATAATGTTATCAAACAGTTACTGTTATCAAAATCAGTTGTTCCAAAATACTTTATTTAAAGTGAATTTAAAATTATTATAAAAGTTTTATAATTTAAAGTTATTTATAACAATGAATTTAATAACAATGAATATAAATTGTTCCAATTTTGATATCCTTTGCTTAATGTTATCAGCCAGTTATTGTTCTATCTCTGTCCATAAGTGATCACAATAAACAGCTTCCTCTGTCTTATTATAATGAGACTAATCTAGTTTATTTTAATGAGAGTAAAACCCATTGTACAATTGACGTCCATTTAATATTTCAGCAATAATCCTGAAATATTTTGCAATGAATTTCTGACACTCAGTTGAGACATCCTTTCACAAATATCAAACTAATTATCGTTTTATTATTGTCCATTTCTCTCTTGAGACTTAATGGCCAGATTCCACACAATCTTACCCAACAAGCAATTACTTTGACACAATGCAATTTGCAGAAAGCAATTTTGTAACAAAATTAATTACTTTGATTTGGTGGTGATTCGAGAAAAATGAGTTTCAAGAAAAACAATTACAAGTAAATTATTGAATACAGTTGTTATTAAAATCTAACAGTTGAAAGAATTTAGGACAGTGTAATTGTTCTAGACTGTACTCTCATTCTAGATAAAGATGAAAGTTCACAAATTTTGGTCTCTTTATGTGCCATTGTGCATAGTTTATAGTCAAGAAAACCCAAAAGAAAGATTTGTTGTCCAAGAAAAAAGAACACGCAGTGTGAGTTTGGCTAGCCATTAATTTCATCATCAACAGCCATTATAAGTCCATAGCTGGAGAAAGGCCTTTCCCAACTCCTTCCATGACAGCCTATCTTGTGCTAACCTCTGCCACGTCTTACCAGCAAACTTTTCTAATTCGCCCCTCCATCTTGTGTCTGTTCTTTTCCTACAGCATTTACTGTCTCAGGGGCACCATTGGTTAGTCTTTTCCCCAATCTATTGTCATCACTTTCTAGCTGACCAGCCCATCTCCATTTTTGCTGCTTAATTACTTGTATAATATCCTTCACACTGGTCCTCCCTCTGATCCGTTGATCTTTTTCTATCTCTTAGAGTTATCCCTTGCATTGTTCTTTCCATGGCTCTCTGTGAGATTCTAAGTTGTTTTTCAACACATTTAATGCTCAGTGAATCACACAACAGTACATGCTAGAAAGCTGATCAATGTGTATCTGAGTCCTTCATTTTTTAATGAGATTTTTGTAAGATTTAAAAAAGTTTTTTAAAAGTTGGTCTTTAGCTATAATTTTGCTAATGTCTTTTTTTCTGAGAAACTTAATGTTTCTTACACTACCGCAAATGTTAGATATTGCGTAAATATGATTGTTATGATGTGTGCTTGTATATACAATTTGTATACCTGTTTGTTCACACCAAAATAAATGTTCTAAACTTTCTATATAATGAACAGTGGGATTTTTTCTGTTTCTCTTTTCTGTAACAAAGGACTCTTCTACTTAAAGGTAACGATTTTGCTGATGAAAATATCTCCTACTCACCATATGAAACAATGGACTCTTCCATTGAAATTAATTCAGTAGTATCTTTTCTTAAAAAAAAAACATCTCAAAGAAATTCAAATATATCCGTGATTTTTTTCACTGGGATTCATTACTTACTCAGATAATTGGTTTGAATTAAAAAAAATCTCAATTAAATTAAGAAGAAAGATTTTGAACTAAGATACAAATGTTTTCACATGCACAGACAGACAGACATACAGACAGACCTGACATAGTTGTTAGCTGAATTTTTATCTGAAATTTTCACTGTATAATGTTTCATCTATATGAACAATAACGTTTTCATCTATATGAACAATAATTGTGAACACTGAAATAAGTGCATTGTAGAGGAATTTATACACATCTTCCCTGGAGTAAGAGATATCTCTCCAAGTTTCAGCTACACACACACATATATATATATATATATATA
>VCCN01002736.1:1577260-1601452 GCA_006491835.1 Architeuthis dux | reverse complement strand
CCTCTAGCTCCATTGGTGTGGTCTGTATGTGTGATGCATACACAGCCAGAAAAATTAAAGAAACCTATTTTGACAGTTTGTAACTGTTAGATAAGTTTATTTTCAAATACGCGTAAAGCGAAGAAGAAACTACCATTAATTTATATGGAAATATTTTTTGAGCGTTCCCAGACCCAAAAATAACTTTCATATATGTTTGCCAATTTTACGCTAAGCAGAACACCCTCACAAGCTCTCTTAAACTTTTCTGATACCTTACAAAAGATCTTGCTAACGGATGCATAGAATAAATTGTGATAGAGCAAAGATGTTCACAGACACAGCTGTAAGCTATGACAGTTTGAGGTCTTTCGTAAAAGTGAAGTGGCATAAAGCAAACTTTCAAAATCTAGGGGATACCAGCAGGGTCGGATTAAGGCATGTTGATGCCCTAAGCACAGCTCCAAAATGGTGCCCTCCATTGCGCCCCCACCCCCATTGCTAAAATTAACAAGATATTAACACCATGATTAGTACTTAATGAATCATCATCATCATAAGTCCACTGCTGGACAAAGGCCTTTCCCATCTCCTACCATGACGACCTATCTTGTGCTAATCTCTGCCACGTCTTACGGCAAACTTTTCTATCTCGTCCCTCCATCTTGTGTCTGGTCTTTTCCTTCTTGCTAGATGTCCAGCCCATCTCCACATTTTTTCTGCTTAATTAGTTGTATAATATCTTTCACTCTAGTCATCCCTCTAATCCATGTTGATCTTTTTCTATCTCTTAGAGTTATCCCTAGCATTGCTCTTTCCATGGATCTCTGTGCTATTCTAAGTTGATTTTCAGCTTGTTTTGTTAATTTCCATGTTTCGCATCCATATGTCATAGCTGGTATTATGCAGCCGTTTTATACTTTACTCTTTAAGCACATTGGCAAGGTGCTCTTCTAAAGATTTCAGGTTTTTTCGAAGCCATTTTTTACACTAAGTAGCAGTAAGCAATATAAGCAAATTATCAACTTATAACCAGGATCCAGGGAAACAGCTAAAATGCAAATTTTAAACATTTTTTTTATCATTCGTTTAGATAAATTGTTATAGGGGTGTAGAAAGTTGAGAAATTAATTATTCCCCAGTGACTCAGCCAATTACCAGGCACCAAACACTCAGGTCAGGTCACATTCTGAGTTTTTCCACCAGAGTCCTAATTTCAAAATTCAGACAAGTGATGGAGACTTTCATTGCAAATATAATCTGGTCACTAAATCTGTGATGTCCCCTTCTCTTTTGATGCCATAAGCACGTGCTTATTTTGCTTAATGGTTAAGCCATGGCTGGATACCAGTATAAAGGAAAAGACATCTGAATCTACTTTGTATACAGTCTCCATTCTTGATGATATTAAAATTGTAGACAAGTTAACAACCATAAAATCTTTTCCTTAAGTTCTGAATAATAAAATATTTCACATTAGTTTCTTAGAATAGATGCATCAATGTCAAGAAAAAAGTGTAAAATAAGAAGTTTTGACAGATATAAAAATTGTGAAATAGCTTTCCAAAATAGATGGTGGTTTTTATGTGTCTACACTTAGAATTATTGAGGGACTTGTTTGTATATTGATTTTGTATTTAAAGGTATTTATTTTCAAGTAAACCTCTTCTTTTTTATAACTAATAGATTGGTAGTTAAACAGAATGTGATTCTGAGTATTAGGTTGTCCGGAAAATAATGACCGATTCTAGATACCAACTTTTAGTCGTGTCTTTACAATTTGCTCTTTTTCACTAATATTCAGTTTATTTTCAGCATACTCTGTAAATGATGTAGACCAGGGGTTCCCAACTTTTTTGCGTCATTTCCCACTTGTATAGTAAATATTCAAAAGCATACCAAAAATGTTTGATAAAAGTTTGTTACTGATTCGTAAACTGACTTTTTATGATGTAGTACAAAAATACCAAAGGGAGGTAACAAATAACACTGACTTTTTTATACGGGTTCTTTGCATATCTCCTGAAAATATTTTTTTCGGGTAGCATATGTTGAAATACCTTCTTAATACTCAAAATCCTATATCGCCCACCAAAATTTCCCATCACCCACCTAACAGTTGAAATTGCCCAGGTTGGGAAACCCTAATGTAGACCCTTAAATTCAAAGAAAAAAAAGAGTTGCTTATAATCCTCTTGCACAAATATAAACTTGGTCACAACATTATACCCATACTTGGGCTACAAAACTTTGCCTCATCCACCATACTCTCTAAAATCTGTCACCCACTGATTTCTATTTTTTCAAGCATCTAGACAACTTTTTAAGACAAAAGAGATTCAGTTGCAGGGTAGATGCAGAGAATGCATTCAAGCAATTTCTGGAGTCCAGTACTTCAGAGTTTTATCATGTAGGTATAAATAGCTTTTCTTCTTGATAGCAGAAGTTTATAGATGCATGCGGTTCCGATTTTGACTGATTAAATCATTTGTACCCTACATTATTTGATTAATAAACTTGGCATTTAGAATCAGCCATTACTTTCTGAACATCCTAATATTTAAAGGTATCTTCAAAAGTTCACTTTACACCACTTTTTCACTTTTACGAAAAAATGCGAAAAGCGAATATAGTGTTCAGGATTCATTATTCAGTGAGCTGTTATAGTGGCAGTGTGCACCCTCTTCCTCTCTCTGCTATACCCCAGTCTCCAGTACAACCCAACCCCTGATGACTCAGCCTTACATACCATCATCACCATTTTGAGGGTTTGAGAAGGCTGAAAAGTTCTTGCCATATAAATTAATCGTAATTGCTTCTTCGCTTTATGTCATATCAGTTTACGAAAGGTTTTTATAGGAATGCTCTACTTTTGAATGGCACTGGGGGAGAGGACCCTGCACTTGTATAAGATTGACACCATATGTATTCTTCAAACCTAAAAGCAAAGTTTTTTTAAATTATTATGTATAGCTTTGAACTTTAAAAGTATGTTTATATTTTCTCTTCTATTATTGTTTATAAAAGTTTACAATTCTAAAGAGGGTAATTCTGGGAAAACAAAGTAATTAACCACTTGGGAGCAGTTGATAAGATATCACTTTGTGCTAGAGCTGCTTTTCCCTAGATATACTAATGAGATATCTCATGAGAAATATCTTTGTCCTAGACCTTCTTGAACTCTGGCAGTGAATCAGATAGAGATTTAAAACAATCAATACATGGTGATGAAGGCAGTGAATGTCCTGGGGTGGCTGTTGAGATATCTCATGAAAAATGTCTTTGTTCTGGGTCTCCTTACTCTGGTAGTGAAACGGATGGTGATGAAGGCAGTGAAAGTAATGATTATTCTTGAGCAGCTGACAAGATATTTTGCTGATATGTCACACAAAAATATCCTGGTCTCAAGTGGTTAAAAGTTATTAAATCAGTAAGTGAAATGGGTAGTATTTGATGTTTAACTCTTAAATTCACATACAGAAATTCAAATCTCAAATCAAGGGGGAATAACTTCTGATTAGAGTTACTTCCTTGCACTTTTAGGTAATTTAAAAATAATGTTTTTATTCAATTCACAAGAAGTTCCATTTTAAAAAAAATTCTATCTAGAGAGAGTTCCACTGAGTGGTTTCAAGCAGTTTATGAATTTAAGAGTTGATGAATCTTATCTGTCAATGGTCAATGTATATGTGATGTTGCAGTTGGGTGAGATAAAATAGACTTAGGCATGAGATTGATTGAGGTTGCCTAAGTTGATTTGTTACTCATTCTTCACTTTGGACTCACAATTGGTAATACTAATGCAGTTGTAATCATACACCTATTTTGACTAAAATATGCACCATATCTCAGGGGAAATAATATTTACTTCTATTTGCAATTTTTTTCCCTGATAGCAAGAATTGATTTTTAAGAAGAACTGTAAAAGACCCAAGTGAGATTATTTAATCGACTTTTTCAATTCAGGCAATACTGACAACTTGGAAGTGGATATTTTTTCTCTTTTTGTCCCCCAGGTGAGATTTACTTTTGAAAATTTTAGTGGAAAATATAATTTTTCCCTCCTGAGGTTCCTATATAGTATAATTGCCAAGGTGATATTAAATTATTTATAACTAGCTGTTTATATAACCAGTGATATCACAAATAAAATTTATTTAACAAATATTTACATCAAAGCTTTCGTTCAGTCTGTTTTTGGGAGTAGGAAGAAAAAAATGAAACAATAATCACTGTTGTATTTTTAGCACCAACTACATTTGAACCTGGTATGCAGGGTTTCAGCTTTTCAAGTTTTGGCATTCACTCTGTATGTTGTTCATTGAAAATGAAGAAAAGGGAATTATAAGTGCTCAAGATTAATGTAATCATTGCTGACAGAATTAGGTCTCTTATATATGTATAAATAAAGATTCCTATTATTAATAGACACTTCAGAATCTTACAAATTGACTGGTCTTTATTATGAACAAAGCTCTAAATAATAGACTCTACTTAACAGTAATCCAATCTATTAGATTACTGATATTGAACTACCAGTTAATAACAAACATGGCACAGAAGAGATCGAGATAGAAGATGAGTTTAAAGGTTTGATTTGGACTTGCGCTTGCAACTAGTTCCTGTAGCTCAATGGTAAGAACGGTCAGGCATTAACCAAGCCACCCTCCAGCATAGAGGATCCTGAGTTTGATTCTCACCAGAAACTTATTCTTTATTTTGATCCGCGCAGGTAATTTATTTACTCACAGCTGAAGGGAGTTCATTTGCGATAAAAACAGCAAAAATTTAGATGAAGGTAAATAGTAGTACAAATTAATACTAATAATGTACTTAACAGATTTATTATATTAAAACTAATAAACCAGAATCACAGAAAAAAATGGGGGTGTCTGTATGCACATATTGTGTCCAATTACCAATTGTTAACTTTTTTCAAGAGGAAGTAAAGAAAGCATGTCTCATGCCGTTTATTAGCAGCTTACGATAAAAAATGACTTTGCACTTTGAGTGGCGTTTAAAAAGTGCAGCTGCACTGATATTTGCCAGGTTTGTGTGAATAAGACTAAAGTGTTTATCAAGTTTAACTGAAAGTGGAAAAAAACTAATAGATTTTAAGGTAAAACAAGAAATTTCAAACAACGTTTGACCAGAGATAAGCTTATTTGATCAATTTTCTCAAAGTCATCAGTTTAACACGGAAGGTCTTTTTAAAACAAATCAAATTCACACTCACAGATAAGTCTTTTAGAAACCGTCTACCAAAACTGACTAAATAGGTTTCTTCAATTTTCAAGTCAGTTTGGCTGGATATGTATGTATCATGCATACAGGCCACACCAATCGAGCTAGAGGGCTGAAAATTTAAATTTACTCCTTATTATGTCAAGAAAAAATGTTTTTTTTTGTTTTTTTTTAAATTCCTCCCATAAATAGGTTTTAGTGGTGGGGGGGGTTCAATTTACAATGTAAGTTCATGTTAAATTGATCCCTAGTTTGTGCCCACTTGTTTTTTTTTGAAAATTTAGACTTTTTTAGTAATCATTGCCCAACTTTTTTAGTATTTAAAAAAATTTTAGTATTTAAAAAAATTTAAGAAAATTTAGACTTTTTTAGTAATCATTGCCCAACTTATTCATTGATTATCCCTTTTACCAAATTTTTAATTGGTTATCCTGAATATGGCATGCTGCCAAAAGTCGTTGGTCACGTGACGGTTTCTATTGAGTTACTAACTAAAACTTTTTTTTTTTCTTTGAAAATTTCAAGTGCTGTCAGCCATATTTGTCAAAATGTCAGCTAAGAAAAGTGTTTGGTGCTGTCATGTTGGGGCATTTAAAACAGGCTAGATTAGAGAGTGATTTATTCTTTGATTTGTTTTTTTACCTTTCTCCTTGAAGTCTGATGTTATCACAGTGTAAGAAATTAGAGAATTTTAAAAAGAAAAGAAAAGAAAAAAAGAACTGGAGGAATGGGAACTGTGACTCCTAAGATCTGAAATCAGAAATAAATTGTGCTTGCTATTTGATTGGTTCGTTTTATTTGTCATTCATTCATTGATTTGTTTTGTTAAGGTCATTGACAACAATGTTTAGAGACACTGCAAGATTTATCAATTGCAGAATCTCAAATGTTCGCATTTATTGATTTTCTAAACAAGAACCATGCTTCCTAATGATTTTGTTATTTTCTGTGTTGATGTATATCTAGGCATATATATTATATATATACATATGAGGTCTGTGCTGAAAGTATTTCTTTCAGTTGATTTTATCGCAACTCTCAGATGGTCATACCATGCTCATCAGTAAGCAAGAAGTAGCTATATGGTTAGATTTGAATGACTGCAACCGGAAGGTCTCCAAGACCTAATTGGTAAGGCAGCTGTCATATTAAGACAGGTTTTCCGAGGAAAAGGGATGTGAGTTTGAGTCTCGCCAGAGGCTTATTCTTTATTTCTGATCCGCATTGCTTCTTGATGACTGTAGAACAATGCTCTTAGAGTTGTGATAAAAACCATAGAAATTAAGATGAAAGAAATTCTAGTTGAAAAATTAATAAAAAGTACACAAATCAAGAAACAGCAGAAAATGGCACTGATGAATACTATAGAAATATTAAATCATATTTGGACAAGTTGAATTTTATTTTATACCACAAAGATTAAATGGAATAAAAGAAAAACAGATATGATAAGCAAAACTATTGATTTATAATCCTGTGATAAGAAAAACATTCATTTGAATTTTTCCAATGATGTGAAAATCTTATGAGCTAATCATCACTAAAGTGACAGAAACTTGCAAAATGACTTCACTATCAAAATTAACCCTTTATAGGGCACCCCTAAAAATATTTTAGATATCAAAACCTTTTTGTATGTTAAACTAGACCTAATTACAAGATATTTTCAGTAGCAAGTTTTCTGAAATTGTTTTGTTTATGGGGGCAAAACCCCTTCTGATGAAGTGATCATATATGGTGCCTTGCCCAAAAAGTGAATATAGAGAATATAAAAAAATTCAAGTAGAAAGAATAACATTCAATAAAATAAATAGATACAAAAAATTGATATTGACCAAAAAAATAACACCTCCGGGTTGATTTGAAAATGTTATTGTGTGGGTCTAAAACAAGCTAATATAATCGGGTGTGGTATGCCTTAAAACAGTTTCTGTCTTTGTTCAAGCACAAGTCTACTTTACAAAGCTTGAAGACCACATTGGTGCGGATTATGTTGTCTTTGTGGCTACAATATTTGCATTTGGCTGACAGGTCCTCAGGTGATCATATATAGTCACTTTCCCCATAAAAGGTTAATATGAACTTCCTAGAATCAAATATTTTATGTCCTTTCTTTCTTTTTCCTTTTTTAAAGGTCTACTTAAGTAGTCATATTATCCCTGATTTATTATTTTTAATTTTTTACTAGTATTTTCTTTCATTTAACATTTTTTGTTGTTGTTGCTTGAAACAATAACAAATATGGTGTTAAACAATTGGGGAAGAATGAAGGATGTGTTTACGGGTTAGATTTGATCTAGTAGCTCAAGCGGTAGAGAAGTGACATACATAGGCAGCTTCCCAAGGTAAAGGAACTTGAGTTCAAGTCTCACCTACAGCTTATTCTCTTTTGTTTATTTCCAATCTGCACTATTTACTCATTGCCATAGACTGACGGTCTGAGTAAGTTGCAATAAAAAGCAACTAAAATGAAAGAAAATACTAGTAAAAAATTAATTATGGTTCATTACTAAAGTGGTTTCTCATCTCAAATTCAAGACCAAATATTTTATTTAAATGTAAGGAATTTTGAATTTTTTTAGAATGAATCCTCAATTTTTTTAGAATGAATCCTATCAAAGTCTTTAAGTAAAGTTTTTCAATGTTTAAAGTTTCCTATTTATAGTTTTTACATGTTTGTATTGACATAACATTGACATAATGGCAGATGCAGACAAACAGGCAAAGATTGGATTTTATTTTAGATGCAAAAATGGTTTACTCTGTGAAACCACTTTTCAGAAATTATTACCACCATCACCTTACACTATTAAGCACATCAAGATACTGCAAAAAAGAAGTACTTAGTGTAAAACCAACAAGGTCACTTTTGATGAATGAATTTATGTAAAGAGTTTGAATGTAGCTAAAGGAACAAACAGCTTTGTTGTATGTTTATCCTTTGTGAATACATCTTTGCTATATTTCAAACCAGAAGAAAACATACAAAATAAGACTTCAAAAGCACTCCAGTTGGTGTTACAATGAAATAAAGCTGATATCTCTGAATCACTGAAACCAGCAGAGTTTTACAGAGAATGTCAGATTCACTCTCTTTTTGGGGGGATATCAAAGGACTTCCCAGAAAAGCAATTTTTCAATGACAAAACATTGTCATCAAAAGAAAAACAAACTTAAATGCAACTCCAAGTCCCAAATGTTTTAATAGAGTTCGCTTCTGTCCATTTGTATCCTTTATAATGTTTGTTGTGTGGATGTAGGGGAATCCGACAGAATGGTAGATTTGATTAGACAATGTAGAAAAGAAAGATTGAGAAAAGCGTGTTACATCTCAAACATGTTTATTAACATAAAGATAAAGCTTTATGCATTTCGTTGTTGCGAACGACATCATCAGAAGAAATTTGAACATAGCAGAGACATGCGACGATCCATGCTGGGTAGTAGAAATGAAATAAAGGGTGTTTTGTATACTTGGGTGATATAGTTTGTTCAGTTGGGAGTTACTTATGGGTCTGTCGGTTGGGGTAAGTGTATGAGCTATAAAATGTGTGGGGGTAGGGAGCAGGGTGTTTAGATAGAATGGATATCTTGTGTAGGCTATTAAGTGGGTGTGATTTAAAACTCCTTGCATGGATACTGGCACGTCTCTGCTATGTTCAAATTTCAACTGATGATGATATTCGCAACAACGAAATGCATAAAGATTTATCTTCATGATAATAAACATGTTTTCTCAATCTTTCTTTTCCACATTGTCTAATCAAATCTACCATCCTTTATAATATAAAATATTTATTTTCTTGTTTTATTTACCAACTAACTATCATATTACTGTCCAATATTTGGAAAGGACAGTTTTGTCATGAATAAATAGAGTAATAAAATAATTACAATGAAAAAGAAACTATACTCAAAATGTATCATATTGTCAAATGGAATGATTTTAAGCCTGTTCCATTTGTTGTTCAAACTGGTATTCTCATCCTTTCAATTTATATTTTAGAATGTATATATGAATTTATCTGTGTGTGTGTGTGTGTGTGTGTGAAGTAAATGAATAATGCTTGATACAAAAACTTACATCTATTGTTATGATCTGAAAATCTCTTTCTCTATTTTTCTTTTTCTCTGTGTGTGTACATACATCTTCAATGCAGGAATGACATTGATGTACCACATGATATATTTTAATATCTGTACCTTATTCATTTTTAACATCAAATGGTATGTGTGAAAAATGTGAGAAAGAGACCCTAAGTATCTTTATGGAGCATGATTTCTTTTTGCCGGCGTCCGCTTGAATTCGTGGAGGGAAAAGGAGCCGGATCTATTGATGAGAATCCGGCCTTCTTGTAAGGAAGGTTTTGCGGCACGCTGGCTCGATGCATTAGATTTCTCCATGGTACAGGTTTTTAGCAGTGGGTTAAAATTGATTACATTTAAATGCGATCAATGGCAGGAAAAGGAAACAGCAACGCAACGAATGATAAAAACGAAGAGAGAATCTTTGAAAGAGACAAACATTTTTTATTTAAACCAGGAGGTGAATTTAGTTAAATGTTTATGTGTGCATTTGTGTATATGTAAAAGTCCATTGTCCGTGTATATGTGTGTAAATATGTAAGAGTCCTTTGTTCAGGTATATTTGTTTTCGTGTAGGTTTGAGATATTGTGTAAGTAAAATATTTTGGGCTAAAAGTCTTTCATAATGATAATGTATGCGTGTGTGTAAATATGTAAAAGTGTCTTACTTACTGTTGGGAAAATCTGGGGTCTGGGGTCTGGCTTCTGGCTCTCGGGCCCTCGGGCCACGTGTTCCAAGTGTGGAAAAAGGCAAGCGAAATTCAGACACCTCTTTACATGACAGCAAACTGGGAAGAAAGAGGATGATTCAAATCTAGCGCCTGTCACAGGATTACTTGCTGGTCCCTGATTCGCTGCTGGTACATAACATGTAGGAAAATATGCACTTTTAACCATAGATGATTGACTGCTTTAAGAAACCTGCATACCTTGGCTCCAAATTTAGTTTCACTTCTTGTTGAGTTTTGGCAAAGAAATCTCTCCTACATTCTTATATACATTGAATAGTAAACATGATGGTCCCTTTTTTTCTAACATTGTTTATATAACCTATGATATCATGGGTAGAATTTATTAAACAAATATGTCAAAACTTGCATTCACTTTAATTATTACAAGGTATCGGCAACAGGGGTAGTCAGAGCTGGATTTAGACTTTGGGGTCCCGGGGCACTTCAGGTTTGGTGGCCCCCTCATATACAGAAATTTAAATACACAGCAAATCACACAGTTTACATATAAAAGTCTGTTTATTGCATGTAAATGGAACTGACAAGTTATACATACGTATAACGGTTAAATATGTAATATATCTGAAGTAAATACATGTATAAATGTAAATACATGCCAGCAAAAATCCAAGTGGGTTTTTATTATTCCCATACTCCAATTTCTGTAGATCCGAATTACAAGCAGTAATTTTATTAATCTATTTAAAACAATTGAAGGTGTTAATGAAATGAATTCCAAGCAGTAATTATTAATTTATTTCTTATTAAAAGAACTAATTTTTTAATTATCATATTTTTTATGAATCCTGCCTTGTGTGTAGTCGCTCAGAGCACCAAGAGCTAAGGGGGAGCCTGTAATGTGTCTGAGACTGTAGGACTGTCCAAATACAAATGGAAAAATGGGCAAAAGAATAAATTAAGCAGAATAAAAACAGTCAAAACTAGCATTCCAAAGGAAATTATGAATCACCACCACCCATATATGCTGTGTTAAGGGTGATCAATTAAAAAGTTGGGAAAAGGGGTGATTAATGAATGAATTACTTTTACCTTTTGTTGGGCTGTGATCACTAAAAAAAGGTCTGAATTTTCAAAAAAACAAGCGGGCAAAAACTACTGACTAATTTAGTATAAAAACCTTTTTTATGAGGGCAATTTAAAAAAAACAAAAACATTTTCCCTACTCATTGATGGGAGTGTGTGTGTGTGCAAAATTTCTACTTCTACTATGAACAGTTAGGGCTGGGCAAAGTCCATATACATAGATAGATATAAATGTCAGAACACATGAATAATCTAAACCCAGCAACAGTGATTCAACCAGTTTGTTTTTGGTAGCAGTGATTAATTCCCTGATGTGAAGTCAGATTTTTCATGAAAATACTTTTTGTTGTGGTGAAACTAAGAGAAACAATTGGCAATGGAAATTCTCATAACTTTTTATTCCTATATATTTTTTTCTCACTGTACAACATAGATAAATAAGCTTATATTGTACTTTAAAGAGCAGCAAACTTCATCTTGCCCAGGTCACCAGGAACCCAATGTCCAGCCCTGATTATATGTACAATGTAAATGCATTGCTAATGATTTTACTATAGAGATACTTTGCAATTAATTTTTCTATCAAAATTTGTTGCAAATGATTTTTCTATAGAAATGCTTCGGAAATCAAGAAAAAGGGGATTGTTAGTGTTCAGGAATATATTACTGACAGAATAGTGCTATTATATGTATAATAAGCTCTTCTAGCAAAGGTCGGACATTGTTTAGGTGTCATTCAATTTTCCATTTTTTAAATCTTTTTGGCAGATATTTTTCTTTAAGATTCTCCAGATAAAACGAAACCAGATTTCTGTCAAGGCTAAGAATTTTACAAGTCAAATTATATCAAACAGAAAGCTATTTATTTTGCCCTTGGTTTTTGTGTTGTTTTTTTTCTCTCGAGTCCATACCTGCAGAGCAATTACAGATAAAGTGAGAATCAACATTTATGCAAATGTTTCACAAAGGGAGATAACTGTGACATCAATGATTCTGTCCTTGGCAAACAACTGAACATCAATCAAAAACAGCTGCAGGAGATAGGAAGGTCAGCTAAGATTAACATGGAAATTAAGAGATTAAAAAAGCCAGTCACTTTCAGGCTATTTTTCATTATTCCAAATATGCATTCACAAAAATGTCCAGGGCAGCCATTTTATCTCTGAACTGTCCAAAAGTTACTTGTAAAAGTATCAATCCCTCATTATTTGCAACAAACTTGCAATAACAAGAGATACTAGATTGAAATCACGTTTAGGCATTAGTAGCCCCCATTGCTGAAGTCATTTTAGGAATGAATATCATTGATATTCATGGCAAAGATAAGTCCACTTGTATTTTATCAACATTTTGAAATTGCAAAAGCCTGTAATTTGTTCTGTTTGGCAAGACTGACCTTCAGTTTATCTCTTCAGTGTTTATCTTTAAAAGGAGATCTGAACCATGACACAAAACTATTCATTTTTCTTTATTGTTCACTGATTTACTCAGACTAGTGTCCTTATCTTGAATAGTAGAAACGCTTAACAAACTGGCGATTGGGAGTTCAATTACTGGATCTGGTAGTGCAAAATGTTTGTATACATTGGTTCAGTGGAAGAGGCAGACAAGCGATATCGTAAGGACAAACTGATACAAGATATCCTCTAGCATGGGCACCTGAATGAGAACAATCTACCCGCTTGGTAGATATTGATGGCCAGGCCATGAAATACAAGTATTGGAAAAATATCTGATTACCAAAAATAATCAAAACAAATTATTGATTCCAAACACTCAAAAACTATTTTGATCCTGGGAAGAGATATTAAAGAGTTCAGTTTGATATTCCCACAAGATTACCAACTATGACAGACACCTGAATGCAGGAATGCCAATTCTTTAATTTTCTTTCAATTTTTTGAATGTAGAAATCACTCACAAATTCAAATTTCTTTTTAAAAAAAAAACATCTAAATCGGCAACACTGCACACTCAAAATTGAAAAATTGAAAATTATATTTTTTCATAACTCAATGCAATCAGCAAGTCATTTCGAGGCAACCTAGCTACCATTAAAGACTTCATTGACAAATTAAACTTATTTCAGATAAAACTTGAGTTGTGGAATGAAAAACTGAATGTGGATTATTGTGAGGTTTCTGAAAATATGAGTGAAAGTATTACACTGCTGGAAGCAGAGGACATCAATGAAGCCAATGTGTTAGCTTAAAAGCATTTTGTTTCACTACGGGATGAGTTAGATTCCTATTTTCCTAGTGAATCAGATTATCAGCTCATTTGAAATTCCCTTAGAATTAATCCCAAATCTGTTCCAGACGAAATGCAAAATGAATTTGCGGAACTTATAAATGACTCTATGGCAAAAGATCTTTTTGAAACCTCTTCCCTAAGAAAATGCTGGTGTTTCATGGCAAAGTCTAACTCGCATATGTCTAAAAATGTGCGGAGAGGCTTTTGCTGTTCCCATTCACTTACTGTTATTAAGAAGGTTTTTCAGCAATGTGTATAACCAAAAAACAATTTTGTGCAAGTCTGTCAATTGAGAATATGTGGGTGTATTTGTCTGAAAGTGAATTGTTACTTGTTGGAAAGAGCCAAGCTCATTAATCTCATTAAAAATGTAACATTAAAATAAATGAAATTACTAACAAATGCTACACTATTGACTGTTCAATGGTATCCAGACATTTTATGATATATTATTCACAAGGAGGTAAACCAACACTGCTGGACAGGCCGAAGGGTATGCTGGATAAAAGAGTTTTAGAACCTTTGATCTAGACATATCATGGCCATTCACAAAGCACTAAAAACATGATTCAAATTACCACACATAAATTTGGTTAATAGCATTTTCTTCATTGAATTTAACTGAAAAAAGAAAATGATTTCCTATTTTTATCATCTCTCTTCACTGATTTATGATATTAATTTCAAACAAAATCCACATTTATCCGGTTTTTGTTTTTCTTTTCAGTTTGAAGTCTTTAAATCATTGATTTTTTAGTATTTCAAATTGTTTGCTTAAAAATTAATCTCAAAAGAAGGAGTTGTATATACAACTTTATCATGAAACAAGAAATTCTACAGTGGGTGAACAGATTCATTTTTATGGATTTATCACTGTAATAAAACTTCTGAAACTGTTTATTACAACATTTCATCTTGGTTGTGTGTAGAATCTTTTAATCTTTTCTTCATTAATGAGATAATTTTATTTTTATTTTATCTTTGTTGTTCCTTGAATTCATTTTATTTTTCTTGTTTGGCATATTTCTGTTTAAATATCTTCCTTAGCAAAACTTTAAATGTTTTAAATTTACTGCTTAAATGTGTATAGGTGAAAATAATGTTTAAATGTTTTCCCCATAAATTTGTATATATACGAGGTCGGATCAATAAGTCGGTAGCCTGACAGTTATTAGCTGAATTTTTATTTGAAATTTTCACTGCATAATGTTTGAACTATATGGTTGATATTCACCACTGAATGAAGTGCATTAACAGGGGAGGATATTATGTTCAAAATAAATATTTGTTGCATAAAATATATGCTTTTTTTCAATAGGCTATTGGCTTATTGATATCATCAAGATCATTTTAATATCCATCATTGGACCTTCTCAAAGAACCGCCAAGCCTCTCAATCTCACAGCACCAGTATCTCCTGAACTTGTCTAAATCGTCATGCCATTTTTGCTGGCCACAATTTCACATATGATCTCTGGGGATCCAGGTTGTGAGTCGTGGTGTCCAGCGGTTGTCTGACATTCTTGCAACATGGCCTTCCCATTGCCATTTGAGTTTTCTAATGAACTTTATGATATCTCTGACTCCTGTTTTTTCTATAATATACTGTGCTGTCTTACGGTGTCTTCATGTGATGTTAAGCATGATCCTTTCTTGTGCACATTGCATGTTTCGTAGTTTGAGAGCCAGTCTTTTGGTCAGGTTCCATGTTTCAGCTCCATAGGTGACTATTGGGAGGACACATTGGTTGTAGACCCTTCTTTTCATGTTGAGCTTGCTCTTGTACCTATATATAAACAAAATATATCTATCTATTGCATAGCCATGACAGTTCTTTTTATCTTAATTACCTTAGTCTAATCAATCCATTTAAGCCACTTCTTAAACATAGGTAAAAGCCAGATTTTAGATACTGAATATTATAGCTGACAGATCTCTCCAAATTCTAGGAGACTGGTAATATACTAACTTCTACTCATTTACATACTTCTAAAATCTCTCATAGCCACAACATATATCTCTCTATCAAAGTTTGTTCATATCTGTCCATATATCTATTGATAGGGTCTACTTAGTGTCTAAGATGGTTACAATCTTTATCTTTATCTTTCAAGTAAAATGATTTTGAATGCTGATTTAAAAGCAGACAAGCAGCCTCTATCTCTTGGAAAACTGCCACAACATAATCTTACTATTATTGTCACAGTCAGTCATGAACTTGTGAAATCTGTAATACCTATACATTATGAACATCTATGAATATCTAACCAATGCAGACAAAATATAATCTGCAGTAAGAAGAGATGACAATTCTTTCAAAAGAGAATATCTATTTTCTCATCCCATAAATGTTATCAAATATGAAAGGTGGCCAGAGAGTCAAGTGGATATTTCATGACATGGCTAAATACCTGGCTTTTCGACTTGTGTTGCCAGAAGCATTTATTTTCCCCATTTCCTTTCATACAATCAGAAGAGTAAGGCTCTATTACTAACACTGAGGTATCTTATACCTATATACATTTATCATCGTGTGAACTTAAATACAAATGCACATTTCCTTTTATGTCATTCATTCTTTGTGCATTGTTATGAATGTAAATCGTGTACAGGCTGCACGAATCGAGCTAGAAGGCTGAAAATTTAGCCATTTACTCATGTTTAGAAAAAACGTTTATTTTTTGTTTTTAAAAAATTTCCCCCCTAAATAGGTTTGTTAAGTAAGTATTTTGAGTTATTCCCCATAGGCAGGAGAGTGCTTATCAACTTTCGGTAAGGGGGCGTTGTTTGACGTTCTGGTGAACGAGCAGCCATATTGGTTTTAGGAGATCGGGGAAGACACGTGTGTCGTTGACCATGGTCATTGTATGAATAAAGGATCTGTGTGAGTACGTATTTTGTTGCATTTTAAATCTGTTAATATCTGTCATTATATCAACCGTACAAGGTTTTTAGTGGTGGATTCAATTTACAATATAAGTGTATACTAAATTGGTCCCTTAATTTGTGTCCGGCAGCATTTACACTTTTTTAGTGGTCACTGACCAACAGAAGGTGAGAGAAGTGATTTATCCATTGAACACCCATTTTTCCAATTTTTATTGATCACCTCTAACAAGGCATGCTGCCAAAGAATGTTGGTCATCTGACAGTTTCTATTGAGTGACTAACCAGACCCATTTTAAAATTTGTCAAAATCCTTTGTATAATCCCTAGATAGTTTGCATCTATATCTTGTGAATATATATAATATTAAAGCCATCAACCAAAACTGGCAACATAGGTTTCTTCAATTCTTAAGTGATTCTAACTGGCTGGTTATGTATGTATCACGCATACAGGATGCACCAATGGAACTAGAAGGCTGAAAATTTAAACATTCACACCTTATTATGTCTAGAAAAAAACATTCTTTTGTTTTTTGAAAATTCCCCCCTGATAGGTTTCTAGTTGCAATGTAAGTTTATACTAAACTGGTCCCTTAGTGTCAGCATTCATGCTTGTTTTTTGAAAATTCAGACTTTTTTAGTGCCCAACAAAAGATGAGAAAAGTAACTTATTCATTGATCACTCCTTTTTCTAATTTTTTAATTGATCACCCCCAACAATGCATGCTGCCAAAGGATGTTGATCCCATGACGGTTTCTATTGAGTGACTAACCAGACCTGTTACAATTGTGGTTATTTTTAATTTTTAAAACTTTTTAAAACTAAAAAATGAGAGAAACGTGAAAAAAAAAGAAAAGTAGGAGGAGCTGAGTGTGGTGGTGACGTGTGCCAAAAATAATATTTTTTATAAAATGATTCAATTATTTGGCTTTCACCCCATTCATTTGACAAATTTCATATGGCAATGAAACAGACTGTCAATCTGCAAGCAGATCCCATAATAAATATATAGAAATTTGATATGCTCTGTTTTATTTATTCACTAAAATATTGAGCATATTCACTTGACAAATTTCCTATGGCAATGAAACAGACTGTCAATCTGCAAGCAGATCCCATAATAAATATATAGAAATTTGATATGCTCTGTTTTATTTATTCACTAAAATATTGAGCACTATGTATTTTCAACATATGTTTGTGTGTATTTTGTGTTTTTAAAAAAAAACACAAAATGCACACAAACATTTTTCTACTTATGCATTTACGCATAATGTCCATTCTTGTCACTAACATCTACCAATGGTAGGATGATAAATGTCTTTCTTATGCCAATTTTGCTTTAGATGCTCTCACCTCTAATCATCCATTAACTTTTGTTGAGAAGAAACCTGAGTCATGGAAATGTCATTTTTTTTTCAGAAAGTTAAAGTTTAGTTATGCAATATATAAACAAAATTTTCTTTGAAAATTGCACACATGAAAATTTTTTTAGAGAAACAATGATCAATACTTTTATCACTCTCTTTAGTGGGTTGAATATTTGATCAAACACAAAACAGTTGTATTCATAAAGGTCAATACAGGAATTCCCTGATTAATATTATTCTGATTAGCACATTTTCAATTAATGTGCTAACAATTTTTTATCTAAGAAATTGAATAGCACACACAAAATCAAATTAGCGTGGTAATTAAAGACTATTCAAAATAATTTGGTTTTCCGTAAAATACATTTTTAATTGTACTCCATTTTCTTCAAGGACCTCTGGTGTGTGTGCGTACCTTTGACAACAGTGACAGGCAAACCACACCAAGATTTTTAAAATCAACCAAAAATCAACTAATTTTCAGATTTCAATAACATTTTCAGTATTTATTCATTTATGAATTAATTATTTTTTTATTCTTTGCTATTATGTACTAAAGAAATTGTCTAAAAAATCCTTTTTAATTCTTTTAAATTTGAAATTCAGGATTAATTACATTATTTCCCATAGGGTTTTTAAGTTTGATTAACACGGTTTCAATTAGCACAGCATTTTTTGAGGACACATTAACTGCGTTAATCATGGATTTATTGTAGTCATATTTGGCAACTTCAGAATGTGAGGGCTGTGTGAGTAATGAGTTTTTTTCCTACACCTGTAATCAAGGTGAGTGCTAAAACCGTGACATCAAACAAATGAAAGTCAAGCTTTTACTAACCATTTCCCAAAGGATCTAAGATATAGATGATCAAAAGAAAAGAACAATAATTTTTTCATGTTCAGAGAACAATCTGATGATGGCAATTGGTGTTGTGACACCATTGTATAAACAAGCTTGTCTGCTGCAGGGTCAAACTCCACTCCTACTTCTATTCCGACTGAAGATGATTACTGTAACTTTTGTATTGTATATATAATAAATAAATTTGTAGGTATATAAGACGTGTCAGTTTAGCTCAGTTGGTAAGAGACCCGCTTTTCAATCACGTGGTCGTCATTTTAAATCACGGTAGGGAAATGTTAATTTTATATATAGGTTTGGTTTAACGTGGTGTGCTAGACAAACAGTGGAGAGTGAGTATTGTTCTTGTTGTTCTTGTTGTAGGGGGTAAAACAAGTCAACTCCAACTTGGACTTGAGTTTAATAATGATACCCAGGAGAATGAAGCTGAAAGATTATTGGTAAATTGATCTCGTCTCAATGCCAAAATTTGAGTCAGCATTTAGTTAATTGAGCTTGTTCAGCATTTAGCCATTATTTCTTCTCAAGCACTTGACTTTGTTTCACTTCATATGTTTACTTAGGAATTCACCACATCACCACGGGTCATTAACTTTGGAGATGGTGTTTACTAGACCATTCCTTGCCATTTAATTCTTTACAGAGAATTCACCACTTTATTGAAGCTGAAATAATTCCCATTTGAGAGATATATCCCATCTTTATCATTTTTCCATTTTGGGACTCCTGTGATTAAATGTGTCATATATCATTTAGTTAAGATGTGATATCAAAGATGCAAAAAGCTTTCAGAACAAGAGTATTTATACTGTCTATAGTTTTGAGAAGGCTCATTAACATTCAAAAAGTTTTTTGGAAGATAAAACTCCTTCTTGTTAACACAATATTTTGGCTGATTCATTCTATGACCTTCTTCAGGTGTACTACCATTGGAGAGAAAACATTTCTGTTTACCACCATCACATTCGAATAGTACACCTGAAGAAGGCCATAGAATGGATCAATTGAAACGTTGTTAATAACACAAGGAGTTCAATCTAAAAACTCTTTGAAGAGTATTGATGTTTAACCAATGTATTTGTTTTAATGCTTTGGGACTCGGGGGACATGTATATCCCGCAGTTTCTATGACTGCTAGGTAATATATGTCTTGTAGATCTCTTTTATAAGTCTACTAGGATATATGTGTCATGAAAAATAAACTAAATGAGATTTTCCTGGCTTTTATAACTGCAGACAATGACATCATAGTATAAAACCCATGCAGAAATTAGTTTGCACTACATGACTGAACAGGAATTATTTAAAAACGGAACTATTAAGTTTGGTATCTTTGTAATATGGTGACCATTTTCATTTGTAGGAAAAAATATATGCATCATTATGTTAATGACATGGTTTACAAAAATGTAAATTTAAAATTTCATTTTAAATTGTTTCTATTTGAAGGTTGAATAACTTTGAAATATTTTTAATTTAAAAATTATCCACTGAAGCAGTGAACATTTTTAAAAATACTATAAAACAAATACAACTGAAGATTTTTTTTTGTAGTTATTTCCTTGAAAGTTGATGGTGTTTCTATTTTCAGAAGTTTCAATTAAATTTTGTCAATTTGAAAACTGTGCATGTTTCCAGTGACTGTGGGGAAAAAATTAATTCTCAATTTTTAATTTAATAAACCTCTAAACAGCTGACAGCCTTAATGCTACAAGGAATAGCAACACTATTTCTTAAACAGTAACAAATTTGAACATGGGCTTTATACTTTTAATTTGCCTCTGTTACTGCCAAGTAAGGTGATATCCCCCACCATATACACAAGTTACATCATTGATATGTTGAGTTACATTTTTGATTATAGGAAGGCAATGCAGAGTTCTAAGTTGCTAGTTAAAGAATATATTGGGTTACCCAAAAAATTCTTCCTGTTTTTGTCATTAGATGGCATTAGGAATGTTTAGTTTTAACCAACTTCATTTTAGATGATTTCTTTTGATTGTAGTTTGACAGCTATCATATCAGCAAGAATTATTAGAAACTGTCACCAAAACATTCTTCAATTATTTTTAAGCTGTTCTAGCTGACTATGTATGTATCGCATGTACAGGCTGCACAAATGGAGCTAGAAGGCTGAAAATGTAACCATTTACTCATTATGTCAAGAGAGAACATTTTTTTGTTTTTCAAAAATTCCACCTCTAAATAGGTTTTAGTGGGGGGGGTTCAATTTACAATGTAAGTGTATACTAAATTGGTCACTTAAGTTGTGTCAAAATGAAAATTCAGACTGATTTATTCATTGATCACCCATTTTTCCAATTTTGTTATTGCTCGCCCCTAACAAGGCATGTTGCCAATAGACGTTGGTCACGCGACGGTTTCTATTGAGTGACTAACCAGACCCTTTTTTAAATTTGTCAAAATTGAAATATTTCTGTTTATTGATTCCAACATTGAAGATGGGAGAAAACAAGCAACATTTTTTTCGGAATATAATTGCTTCTTTTTTTTAAAGCTATGTAAAAACGTGACTCAAATGCCAAAAAAGATGCATGCCGTTGATAGAGAAAGTACTATGAATGATTGAACATGTTAAAAGTGGTTTGCAAATTTTCACGCTGGAGAATAGTAATAGTCTATGAATATCTTAAATGAAGATTTGTCATATTAATTTTTTGACTAGTCTTATTTCTGTTGCTTTTTATTTAAATTCTCAGATCTTTATTCTATGATCATGAAGTAAACAGTGTGGATCAGAAATATAGAATAAGTCTCTGGTGAGATGACTTATCTAACAGATATAAGATGAAAGGAAGACTAGTAAAAAATCGTCAGGTGTCCCATGTCTTTTGGCAGCAAGCTGTGTTGGGGGTGATCAATTAAAAAGCTACTTCTCTTGCCTTTTGTTGGGTAGTGATCACTAAATTTTCAAAAAGCACATGTGAATGCTGCCAGACACAAACAAGGAACAAATTTAGCATAACATTGCAAATTAAACCTCCCAATGAAAACCTATGGGGGAGGGTTTAAAAAACTGTTTTTTCTAGTTAATAAAAAGTAAATGTTTAAATTTTCAGCCCTCTAGCTCCATTGGTGTGGCCTGTACATGTGATACATTCATTCAGCCAGCCAGACCAACTCAAGAACTGAAGAAACCTATTTTGACAGTTTTGGTAGACGGTTTCTAATTAAAGCTATAATCTAAAGGTTAAGCAGTTTTTTTCATTTATTCAGTATATATTTTTCCTGTAGTTTTGCTCAGGTAGCCATAATCTTTCTGTGGACTTGTGCATAGTACTTTGAGCTCTATGCAGGAGTAGAATTATGCATAAATATTGACAAGGGAACAAAAGCAAATCTGAATCTCTGTCCAGAATCTTAAACAAAGACAGTTGATCCTTTGTTTAGAAGCCAGAATCAGCACACCAAGTGTATTGATTGGTCACTAAATAATAGCCTTTTCATTACTTCTGTTATTATTTACTGAGCCACATAGCTTGGAAACATGAGAAGAATCTTACATATCTATATTAACAGTAAAATACAATGGGTCAATAATCAATAGATGGAAAAATACAAACATTGAAGATCTGAACACACAGGAAATGGTTAACAATATAACAGGTCTGGTTAATCACTCAATAGAAACCATCACATAACCAATATCCTTTGGCATCATACCGTATTCAGGGTGATCAATTAAAAAATTGGGAAAAGGGGTGATCAATGAAAAAATTACTTCTCTTGCATTTTACTGGGCAGTGATCACTAAAAAAGTCTGAATTTTTAAAAAAAACAAGCAGACACAAACTAGTGATCAATTTAGCATAAATTTACATGTAAATTGAAAAAAAAAATATTTAGCGTGCAAATTGAACAAAAACCTATTTAGGAGGGAATTTTCAACAAAAAAAAAAATTTTTTTTATAGACATAATAAGGAGTAAATGTTTAAATTTTCAGCCCTCTAGCTCCATTGGTGCAGCCTGTATGTATGATACATACATATATACATAGCCAGGCAGACCAACTTGAAAACTGATATGAACTTATGTTGACAGTTTTGGTAGATGGTTTCTAACATACTTCACATTGTGGTTGCATGTTATGGCTTTGTATTTGCTTCAGGGTCTAATGAAACCAGAAAAGAGTGCATGTTAAAGAGACCTGAATCATGTAAAAACTGCATCAGTTCAGTTTTAGCAGTCACATTTGCAATGTATGCTTGAATGTAGAAATTCAAATATAATATATATATAAAAGTCAAACATATGTCTCTTCTTCACTCTGGACTTTCCATTGTTTACTCTTTGAGAAACCATCAACAAAACTGTCAACATAGGTTTCTTCAGTTTTCAAGTTTGGCTGGCTGTGTATGGATTATATATTAGGCCACACCAATGGAGCTAGAAAGCTGAACATTTTAACATTTACTCCTGATTATGTCTAGAAAAAAAATGTTTCTTTTGTTTTTGTTTTTTTAAATCTCCCCCATAATAGGTTTTTAGTGTGGGGTTCAATTTGCAATGTAAGTTTATGCTTATCCATTAGTTTGTATCCAGCAGAATTTACACGTTTTTTTTTTAAATTCAGACTTTTTCAGTAATCACTGCCCAACAAAAGGCGAGTGAAATAACTTATTCATTGAAAACCGCATTTTTTTTGTTTTTTTCAAAATTCCTCCCGTAAATAGGTTTTTAGTGGGGGTTCAATTTGTAATCTAAGTTTATGCTAAATTGATCCCTTAGTTTGTGCCCACTTGTTTTTTGAAAATTCAAACTTTTTTAGTGTTCACTGGCCAACAAAATGCTTATTCATTAAATTTCTTTAGTTGATCACCCAACAAGGCATGATACCAAAAGATTGTGGTTGCATGACAGTTTCTATTGAGTGACTAACCAGACCTGTCTTTATTTTCTTTCTGTTATCTTTCTTCCAGCTTCATCTTTAACAGCTAAAGACATTCTGGAAGGGTGCCTTGCCATAGGGCAATGGTTAGCAGGCTAGTCTCACAAACATTACTACTGTAGTGAGTTCAATTCTCTCTGGGTGGGCTGTATTAACCCTTTTAGCACTATGTCCTTTTTGACTATATCGCAAAAAACACTGTTTTTTACATTTGTAGGCTGATATATTGTTCTGTATAGTGTTTTTGGCTACGTTATATATCAGCCTGGCAGTGTTATAAGGTTTAAGCTAAGCTTTGTAGATATCAATTTGGCACTTATCATGATGCAATGGTTAGCAAACTTGTCCCAAAGACTAATTTGCTAGTGTAATGAGTTCAATCCTCACTAGGTGTCCTACAATTATGTCCTTGTGCTTAGTAGATATCAATAGTCATGTTTGAAAAGGCCCTGGAACACACTGATTTCCACTTCAGGAGTAGAGACAACCAACAAATGACATCTGTCATTCGTTTGTACAGACCACAGCCAAACAAACAGCCAAACAAACATACATAGTTACCGGCACAGGATTGTTCCTGTAGCCATAACAAAGTTTACAATGTCCAGTCCTGAGGAATCTGTCCCCCTGGGGCAGCATCTCCCCAATGCACTAAATGGGGAGGGTCATGGGTCACCCTGACACCGGTTGCAAGTACTGGGCAATTTTTGTTCTTGCTCACAGGTATGCATGTGACCCCCACATTAAACCAACCTTGTGACAAATTTTCCTCGTGGGGAAGTAGATAAATCTCATACATAGTTCCTAAAACCAACAAATAAATA
>VCCN01002736.1:1554498-1565145 GCA_006491835.1 Architeuthis dux | reverse complement strand
TAAATAACATTTTTATGATGAATTTTTAATAGTGTCCAAATAAAGTATTTGCTATAAAATTTCTGAATTCTTATTTATTCATTTGTATGCTTAAAATATAAAGGAAACTTTGAAATAATATTTTCCATCTTTACTTTTGTTTATATTTTATTCTGCATTGTATGTTTGGAAATATGTATTGTTTTCTTAGTAATTCTTAATTTTATATCAAAATACATCACCTCTGTGAATTTAGAGTAAATGTGAGCATCAGAAGTATATTAAATGAATATTTTGTAAGAGTCCAAATACTTATTTCGCCTCACTGTATACATAAACACAAACAAAAAATTCACATATGCACACTATATATGTGTAGATATACACAAAGAATCACATGCACGATATATATTATTTGATTTCTCAAAATTTTAAACATTGAGCCCTATATTGAACCTGAATTCATTTGTTATTTTAGATTAACAATGCAACCAAAGACGTACTCACAGATCCTTTATTCATACAATGAACGCAATCAATGACACAATTGTGTGTCCCCCTCCGATCTACTAATAACAATAACAATTTGGCTGCTCGTTCACCAGAACTCCCTTACCAGAAGTGGATAAGCACTCCTCTGCCTAAGGGGAATAACTAAAAATACTTACTTAACATTTTTGTCTGTAGACGTATATCTATTTATGAATAAGATATTTTCCAAAACTGTTTTTTTTTGTTTTTATATTCCTACCCAGACCAAAAATAATAAAATCAGCTTAAAAAAAATTAAAGGAAAACATAATAAAAAAGTTGCGTTGAATATTTCTGACTATAGCTTATATTAAGCTGACTACAATAAGTATGAGATGCTTCATGCTACTATTTGCAACATCATGAAGCTGTACTACTCGCATACAGCATGTTATTTATAGGTCTTGTATATTCCTTAGTCATCGCTATTCATGTGTTAGTCAACTTTAGTCCCTCAAGATAAACATTACTCTCATGAATATCATAAGTACAAAAGTTGGAATTAGTATCGACTAATCATACTCAGATGAACCAAAGATGAATAGAAAAAAGAAAAAAAGATTTACACTTGTATATGCATGGATTGATTGATTGTTTTGTTTAACGGCACATCGACACCTTGGTGGGTCATTTAGTGCCGAATTCAGTAGGGGGAGGGGGAGGGGGGTCCCATGTCCTCGTGACTAGAGACTTGAGGTGGGAGAATCCCAAATCCCTGTCATTGAGACAAAAGCCACGTGGACCGGGATAACGGGGGAGGGGGAGAGCCCAAAAGCTTCTCAGGACAAATCCTGAGCATGCTAATGGTGATCGACTCCCGACCAGCTAGCCAAGATATCCTGTGCAACTTTTCCCCAGGACGATACCTGAGCATGCCACGGTTCTCTGAACTTCGAGGCCATGGCGGTTTCGAAGAACAGATACTATACTTTGATCTTAGCCAAAAGGCTGCAAAGTCTGTATATGCATGGAGGAAGTGGAAGGAATGCACATTATAATCTATAGTAATTATTATTCATTTTGATTCTAATAAAGTCAGTCTAATTAGCCCTTTTAACAAAACAAAGGATATTGTCTTGATTCGACAAATATAAATGAGTAACACAGTAAGGAAACAATATTATTTCAAATATGAATTCAGAAATTTTATAGCAAGCAAATCTAGTCAATTATTGCATTGGAAAAAAACTACATTAATGAGCAGGTACAGTACAGAATGTTAATCATAAATGTTCTCTGTACAGATTTATGGCCCTTACATAGGTGGCACTTCTGTATTCTGGTGAACACATGACTGAATGCCGGGCGGCCATCTTATTTTCATCAGTGGACACCAGATTGTAAAGAACAGCAGTTCGTAATAAACTGTGACTTTTATTCCTTTACACAGAAGACTGCATTTTAACAGGAAATTTACTGTTGAGTAATCAGTGAAGTAACAACACTTTTCCTGTGCCTTTTAAATTCATACTGAATTGTTGTTTATAATCTTTAATTAGATGGTCTCCCAATAAAACAGAAACGGTTTTCTGCATGTTTCATAACTAAAAATTACATTCAATTTATCTGTGATCATTTTCTCCTTTACTTTTCATACTTCTTTCTGGTGTTATTTTCATTAAGTTTCATGATAATTAATCATAAGCAAATGCAGAGAAAGCAAACAATAAAATTACAGACAGAGCTTTCCTTTTGCTGATCTTGGAACACTGTAAATCAACCTGAAGGTTCCAAGATCAGCAAAACAAAAGCTCTGTCTGTAATTATATTGTTTGCTGACTCTAATGTGAAAAGATTGTCTCCTAATAAAACCACCCTATTTTTATGAGCAAAACCAAATCAGCATATTATTAATATTTTTAATTGATTCCTCACTAGAAACCTTCACAAAATGCATCTTAAAGGGTGTCTCATAATAAAATTGACTTTTTTGCAAGCAACACCAAATCAACATATTTTCAATATTAGAAACCGTCAATCAAAACTGTCACCATAGGTTTCTTCAGTTTTCAAGCTGGTCTGGCTGGCTATGTATGTATCACGTGTACAGGCCTCACTAACTGAGCTAGAGGGATACAAATTTCAACATTTGCTCCTTGTTATGTCTAGAAAAAACGCTTTTGGTTTTTTTTTTTCAAGATTCCTCCCCCAAATAGGTTTTTAGTGGGGGGGGGGGTTCAATTTACAATTTAAGTTTATGCTAAATTGGTCCCTAGTTTGTGTCCGCTTATTTTTTGTTTACATTTCAGACAAAAGGCGAGAGAAGTAACTTAAAAAGTAAAAACATTTTTTTTGTTTTTTTTCTAATTTCCCCAAATAGGTTTTTACAATGTAATTTTATACTAAATCGGTCTCTTAGTTTGTGCCTGGCAGCAATCATGCTTCTTTTTTGAAAATTTCAAACAGAAGGCGAGAGAAGTAACTTATTCATTGATCACCCCTTTTTCTAAATTTTAATTGATCACCTCCAACATGCTGCCAAAAGACGTTGGTCATGTGACGGTTTCTATTGAATGATTAACCAGACCTGTTTTTTTTATTGATTTCCCTCCAGAAGGCTTCATGAAAAAAAGCAGATGAGCTTTCTGATGCTTGACTTCACCAATCACCTGTATCAATTGAGAAAGTCCAAGAGTACATTTTCAATTTGCTCTTTCATAATAGCCCTAAGATTCTCAGCAGGACAGAGGTCAGGTGAATCCACCTTTTTGGAAAAAAATCAAATTTTCCCAACATATCCGTTGGCACACACACACATCACTTCTTCACCAATGTCAGGCATCAAACTCCACAAAAAGAGGCACATATGTATGCTTGTGTACAACTCATGTCAGAAATATCAGGAAAACCTGAGAAGACCACATGCACGATTGTCAATACCATTTGGCCCCATTAAGGGTCACATGCACAGTTCTTTTAGAGCTAAACATCCAGCTGCAAAAAAAGTCACTTTTATTATGACACACTTAAACATTTATATATCTGCTCATTTCTTTTAAAGAGCATGTTAGAAACTGTCAACCAAAACTGTCAACATAGGTTTCTTCAGTTTTCAAGTGAGTCTGACTGGCTACCTATGTATCATGCATACAGGCTGCACCAATAAAGCTAAAGGGCTGGAAATTTAAACATTTACTCCTTGTTATGTCTAGAAAAAAAACAGTCTTTTTGTTTTTTGAAAATGCTCCCCCTAAATAGGTTTTTAGTGGGAGATTCAATTTGCAATGTAATTTTATGCTAAATTCATCTCTCCAGAATTTACGCTTGTTTTTTGAAAATTCAGATTTTTTTCAATGATCACTGCCCAGCAAAAAGTGAGTGAAGTAACTTATTTATTGATTACCCCTTTTTCCAAATTTTTAACTGATTAGCCCAACGCAGCATGCTGCCAAAAGACGTTGGTCACGTAACAGTTTCTATTGAGTGACTAATCAGACCTGTTTCCTTAAAATCTTCAATATTCTGATTTTTAATAATGACCACAACCAATTTAAATACGGTTCTCGGACTTTGCATTAGAGTCCTTCAATGAAAGCAAATTTATTGGAATGACCACAAATGTTAATTCAGAAAGCTGATTCAGAATGTACGCATTTAGAATTGAATGTAGTCAAATTCAGTGAGATACCAAGGTCTGCTTTTCAAGACCCTTCACTTCAGCAAGTCATAAATAACAATGTTTTTTAAGACTCGTATTTTTTTTATTAAGATGTTTTATAATATTTCATTTGAGTATTTACATCTGTTTTGTATCTTTCAAAAGATATAAAGTTGTTAATCTCATTATTTATTATATATTATCACCCTTGGTCTAATTATTGGGAAATTAAGAAATAGTCCAGAAATCTTTGGCAGGCTGTCACTGAAAGAGATGTTTAGTATTCAAAGAACTTTCCTCTTAAGTATTCATGATATACTTGGCAGTAATTTAGATTATTTTTTTTAATTATTTTGGCGGTATGATACTTAAGAGTGATGATTTGCTTTAGTTTTATATTTTTAAAACAGTGTTAAAAATCAGCTTTTCTCAACCTTTAGTCTTTTTAATACTAGGGCAGTGCTCATTCTAAAGATGCATGTTTGGAAGGGGCCAGACTTTATGGTGCGTGGAGAAGCCTGCCATAATTGTCATGTAAAATAATTTTCCGTCTCTCGTATGAAATTACGGCTTTGAAATATTTTGGCTACTTCGCTTCAGTGTTTCCAATTCAGATATTTTAAATCTAAATTTAGATAATTCTAAATAGTGGACGTCAAGGGAGATAATTTGAGAAACTATGAAGAAAGATCTATAATCTGTATTTTTTATTAGATTTCTTGATAACCGCTGATCCAAAAACTTGTAAACTCAACACTGTGCTGCCTTGTGTGCTGACTAATATATCTGGTGAACGTCAACTTCTTACAATGGCCAGTTGTTGAGTAATCACAAAGCATACTCACACGCAGAGACACAGAGATTTTTTCAATTTTAGTTAGATTCTCTTCCAGTAGCCTTCAGCAGTGATGTTAGTTAAAGCAAACAGAACTGTTTTTTTTATTATACATAGAACATATGTAGTACTACTTATCATTAGCAGAAAACTGCTGTGACAGTTACCAGAACTATACATATACAAGAATATCTTAAAAAACATGTAAGTCTTACAGACTGCAAAATGATTTATATGTACACTATCACCCATAAATAAGTATCGCCACTACCCTACCACTTTTTAATAGAAAGCTAATTTATTTTTTATTATTTCTAGTGGCACAATCAAAATGGATATTATCAGGTATTATGTATGACCAATCTCTACAGCATTTAATCTCTATTGCCAAAAATACTTTTTCGTACTGTTGTACTCATTTTTGGAGTTTCAATGCTGTAGAGTTTGGTCATAAATAATACCTGATAATATTTGTTTTGATTGTGTAATGTTCCACTAGAAATAATAAAATCCTGCTATATTTGGTTTAGAAGAAAATTAACTTTCTATAACATAGTGATAGGGGTGTACTTATTTATGGGTGATACTGTATCTCAATAAACAGAAGGATTTGGATGAGATAATAAAACCTGTAAAGTCAATGAAATTTCCAGCTGTTTCTAAACTTTGTTTAATTTCAGCATAAATTTATTGAAATGTTTTTGTTCATATAATTGCTCAGAAATGACTGGTAAACATTTCTGTCAGCATACTAAGTGTATTCAACATTTAAGGATGCTTGAAAAGTGTTCTTCTGTAAGTTTAAATTTGGTATAAAAGTTTAGTGTAAATAGTTCTCAGAAATACTACAATCTGCATACAGTCATGAATACGCCTTTCTGGAGTACCTACTTGACCATGATTGCGGTACATAAAATATAGCCAGGAAGATATTTAAACTAAAGAGAGCACATATCTCTGTGAATTCCATTGTCAGGAGAAGTAATTTTGCATGGATTCACCCAAAAGTTTAAACACTTCTCCCATGGCCCATAGCCCACCTTTGCACATAATTTTATTGAAATTCATTCAAAACCTTTGGTGATATTATATGGACAGACTTGAACTTTTGGTGATATTATGTGGTGTGGACATATAACTATGACGGAGGGGAAGTAATTGCGCATGGATCCACCAAAAAATTAATCACTTCTTTCATGGCCTACTGCCAACCCTTCCACAAAGTTTCATTTAAATTCATTAAGGACTTTTGGAGATATTGTGTGGACGGTCATAAGCATATACATGAATATGCAAAAAAAAAATGGAAAAATATTTCTGAATCCAAACCCCAAAATGTAACCATGTCTTTTGTCTTATTGCCCACCCTTCCGCAAAATTTCATTGAAATTCATTGAGTACCGAACCGAATACATATATATGTTGGTAGAGGCAATTATAAACTGAAAGTATTTTTTTTTCTTTCCCAATATTGACAGCTTCAATGTTCTGTTTCAGTTATTATCTGATGGAACATAGGCTCTACAAGTGATTAAACCAGATAGATGTTAGAGAATATCAGGGATTACCGCTTCCATTTTGAGCTCATACGGTTGCGTTTAAAACATATCTAGCGATATAAATTTATACTAGGGTGGATTTCGTTTAGCCTGTTGGGTATTTATACCACTTATGCAAATATATTCAGTTAAACAGAAGCATGTAGTTATGTATAGATATATATTTGGGTTCCAGAGTAGATAGATACATATATGTAGGTACATCAATTAGTCTGCAGCTTAGCAATGAAAAAAAGCATTTATTGTACACAACAAATATTTATTTTTCAACATAATCTCCTTCCTTGTCAATGTACTTAATTGAGTTGTGAATATTAAACACATAGATCGAACATTATACAGAGAAAATTTCAAAACAGAATTCAGTTAATAACTATGTGTCAGGCTACAGACTTACTGATCCACCCTTGTATGTGGTTTTGCATTTCAGGAAGTGACCTCTCTCTCTTGTGTGTGTTCATGCATATGTGTGTGTGTATATCTACATTGTTATAGATATATTTACCCCTTTGGTGAAATAGAAAGAAGTTCAATTTATTTGTCTCACTGGTCTGTTATCTTTCTCTGGAGAGAGTGAGACAAATAAACTTCTTTATGTTTCACCAAAGGGGTAAATATATTTATAACAATGTAGACACACACACATACACATACACACACACATACACACACATACACATATGCATGAACACACACAAGAAAGTGAGAGAGAGGTCTGTTCTCTCTCTCTCTCTTTTGTCTTGTCATGGGGTAATGGTTTGCAAGCTCAGTAAATAAAATCACTCTTCTTGTACATGCAAAATAAAGAAAATGTAAAAGCATTAAGAAAATGATCTATCTATTTTATATTATTGACTATTATATATTTTTCTCTCTCACATAAACATTAAATATCCTTCATGTTCCTCTTTTTTTCACTCACTTTCGTATACAGCCGTGCAAACATAAATTAAGGATTGTGTGTGTATATGAGAGAGAGAGAGGCTGTGCTATATGAGAGAGAAACTGTACTATATGAGAGAGAGAGACTATATTATATGAGAGAGAGGCTGTACTATACAAGAGAGAGACTGTACTATATGAGAAAGAGACTGTACTATACAAGAGAGAGACTGTACTATACGAGAGAGAGACTGTACTATATATGAGAGAGGCTATACTATACAAGAGAGAGACTACATTATATGAGAGAGAAGCTGTATTATGTGAGAGAGAGACTACTATATGAGAGAGAGATTATATTATATCAGAGGAAGAGAGAATGGCTGTATTATAAGATGGAAAGAGAGAGAGAGAGGCCTTATTATTTGAGATGTATTATATGAGATAAATGGAGAGAGGTCGGGCCTTATCATATGAGAGAAAGGGAGAGAGTGCATTATATGAGAGAGAGAAACATATGAGAGAGAGTGAGAATCTGTATCATATGAGAGAGAGAGACAGACTGTATTGTTATATTATATATCATATATCACCTACTTTCTCATAACCATTGTTCCCTCATTCTTTTTTTTCTGTTTCTCCTTCCAACAGATACATTTTTGTCTCTCTGTTTACTTGATACATCATGCCAGCATATTTATACTTTAGCTAAAATAGAAACTGCAGACGTCTCTGAAACCAAAAGTACAATTAAAGAAAACAACTCTTCTGCAATGAATAACACAAATATTTTCTGCTGGTAGACATTTGTCACAAAAGCAACAAGTAAAACCGTTGCATATTTCTGGTTCCATTAAATGCAAAACATGATTAAAAAGTCAATAAAATCAAAAAGATATATAGATTGATAAATCTGAATAAGAATCAACATTTTTCTGTACTTTTTAGATATGCTGATATAACAGGCAAATCCTTGGTAGGATTATACTCTCATAAAATCTTTTCTCTGTTTCAGTTAATAAAAAATCGGAAATTTTATTTTTGTAGATATTAAAAAATATGAACATTCTGTTAAATTGTATACTCTACAACAGTGATTTCTAACAAGGATTTCCTAGAACACTAGTTTTTCTGCAAGAAATATATGAAAACAGAAATTGAAAAAACATTTTATAACTAGCTGATAACACAGAAAATGACTAAAGCTAAGTGAAGATGTGGCAGAGCAGTGGTAAAGTCAGTGGGCAAATTAAGAAAATACAAAACCTTGCCTACATATACTGAGCTCAAATGTCATTAGCTCTAAAATACAACCATGATTATTGTATCATTTTTTCCCTCTATTGCCCAAATTTGGTGAGTGACCATTATAGTGAATAAAAGTTTAAAATGTACCTGTTATATCACAGGTTACTTAAACAGTTAATTATATATGAATGACCGCGCATGATAAGTGCCCAACGAACCATTTTTAAAAAGTTGATATCTTTGTTGTTTTTAGAGCTACAATGCTCATTCTTTTTATTTTGAAGCTTGACCACTCTGCATTATGATTCATAAAGTGTTGAAAGCTTCAAAATACTTTTTAAAATGAGCATTGTAGCTCTAAAAATAATGAAAGTATCAACTTTTAAAAAATGGTCTATTGGGCACTTATCATGCACGGCCTCTCATATGTTCTACATGTGCTATGGGGTATTCCTGTTGAAAGCTAAACCTTTTGAGTAGCTGTAGTTGAAGCAAGAGTATGTAGGTTTCTTTGCATCAACCAAAATCTTCAGACATCTTTAAAAGATAAAAACATACATTAGACATAGGTTGAAATGAACAAGCTCTGGGCTATCCAATTAGGATAGAAAACAAAAAAGATTCCTAACATTTTGATCTCATGTGAAATTTCAAGAAAAGGAAGTGAGATATTAAAATCACAAAATAATGCAATCAACTTTCCACAAAATAGTAATTCTTTTTATTCTATGTTTTGCTTACTGATGTAAATTATGCAAAAGAGAAAAAAAATAACAGGTTTGGTTAGTCACTTAATAGAAACCATCACATGGCTAACGTCTTTTGGCAGCATGTTGGGGGTGATCAATTAAAATATTAGAAAAAGGGGTGATCTCTGAATGAGTTTCTAAAAAAGTTTTGAGCATTGCTGGACACAAACTATGGGACCAATTTAGCATAAATTTACATTGTAAATTGAACACCCCCCAACTTAAAAACTGAAGAAACCTATGTTGATAGTTTTGCTTGAATCTTTCTGGTGGGAAATCAATAAAAAACAGGTCTGGTTAGTCACTCAATAGAAACCGTCACGGAACCAACGTGTTGGGGGTGATCAATTAAAGCTTAGAAAAAGGGGTGATCAATGAATAAGTTACTTCTCTTGCCTTTTGTTTGCAATTTTCAAAAACAAGTGTGAATGCTGCCGTACACAAAGTAAGGGACCAATTTAGCATAAAATTACATTGTAAAAACCTATTTGGGAGAAATTTTCAAAAAACATTTTTTCTAGACATAAGGAGTAAATGTTTAAATTTTCAGCCCTCTAGCTCAATTGGTGCAGCATGTATGCGCCATACATACAAAACCAGCCAGCCAGCCAGACCAACTTAAAAACTGAAGAAACCTATGTTGACAGTTTTGGTGACGGTTTCTAATATTGAACAATGTTAATGATCATTTTTTTAATAACCCAAGTAAACTTCTTCAATCTATAAGCAGAGCTTCTAAAGAATTTGTATAATGTGGATTTGGATGGAGTCGAATAAGAAACAGAATCAAGATAATGCGCTTTTTTAATAGTTTTATTTTCATATCTTCATAGCCAACTCTGGAATATTTAGAGTGCGGCATGAAAATATCCTGTCCATGTCTTAGAAATATAATTATTTTTTCATATAACAAATGAAAAAAATGTTGAAAGTAAACGCTCATTGATCGATTAGATGTTTTCAATCTTAATAAGGAAAAGAAAACTTCAAACTCTGATTTCAAGTCATGTGCATTCCTCTACCAGAAATAGCTACAATTTGTTGGTATCGGAGATTTAAAACAATTTTCCAGTTCACATTTCCTGAAGGTCAGTTTGCCTAATTTGAAATGACTGTTTGAACCATTCACATGCAGAATTATTTTCTTTTACAATCCATAGAGAATATAGATATGTTTCTGATTTATTTCCAAACTAGCTTAGTATCTGTAAAAATGACAGATTAATTATGTATGGATCGGCACTTCTGCCTAGGATCAGAGTATCT
>VCCN01002736.1:1464826-1477511 GCA_006491835.1 Architeuthis dux | reverse complement strand
ACTACACATACATATATATACAGACTAACTAGAAAACTGAAGAAAACTTTGATAACAGATTTGGTTTATGGTTTCTAATATAAAATTGTATCATATGCACATGTATGTGTGTATGTGAGTGTGTAAACAGTCAGAAGCAGCAAATAATACATGTATGTCCCTAAAGCATGTACACATAAGTTTACATGACAACATCTCTCCTGCTTCTAAAACAGACGTTTCTTGTCATGGTTAAACAAAAATATCAAATAAAAAGAAAGCAACAGCTGCAATTATTTTCTCATGAGTTGGTATTTGATGGCTCCTCAAATATGCCTAGAATTCTCAAAGAAAATGGTTGCACGGAGAACAGTAATTGCTGTTGGGAATTTCTGCAAAGAGAACTTTGCTTTTATTTTATTTCTATCACCAGATCAGCAACTGCTATGACATGGGTAAGGACAGCCTGGAAATCTGTTCCCCATATATGAAAAAAAACTAGATATAAAGTAGTGTACATCATACTTACATGTGCAGCACTTTTTTTCCCCCTATGCTTTAAGCAGGTTTATCATAGATTGATAGAAAGATGCTGCTTGGACAAAAATATGTATGATGTGATACATAAATCTATACACACTTGTATGTATATACAAAAACAGATTTGCCAAAAATCTAAATATTCTTTTCTATATTTATTGACAAACTGCAGTCCAAGTCTAGAGTTAATTTTTTTTCTCTACCGTAACAAAAACAATCCTCACCTAATTTCCAAGTCTGGAGTTGACTTTATTTTTCTACCATAACAAGAACTAGGACAATCCTCATCAAATTTAGGGTAGTAAACTCTTCACTATTTGTCCGTAAAACCTAACTGATATATAAAATTAACATTTCCCTACCATGATGTGAAATCACGACCAACTGATTACCGATTGAGCCAAACTGACAAGTCTTACATATCCACAAAAATCTATCTTACAGATATGCAAGCAAGGGCTTATTTCATTCTAATAAATAAATACATTTATACTAAAAATATATTTTCCTAATTCTTTATTTATTATATATTATGGCAATTTTAAGCGAAGAAAAAGACAGACAGGAGAGGAGTGGTAGACCTTAGGTGATGTCAACATGCAGACTCAAACAATTCTCAACTTTTTCAAAAAGGCTGGCAAACAGACAGAAGGAAAGACAAAAAAGTCAACCTTACCTTGTAAAGAAGAAAACTGGTATCGGCTTCTGGTACTTCATAAAGTTGACTCAAGTTGCATCAAATCTCTCCATTGCGATGTTTGGTGTTGTCTTGTTTGGGCCTGAACCGAAACCAAGGTCTGTTAATATTGATGTTGAGTTTAATAACTCACTTAAATAAATTAAGAGCAAAAGGATACTTTTGGTAATAAAGTTAATCGCTGCAATTTACAGTACTTGTTCGGTTGGTAGTTGGACATTAAATACTGGTGAAATACCGGTTTGGATGAGTCTGCCGATCTGATTGGCTGAAACAAAAATTTAGATAACCATGGAGAAGGAAGTACCTTTCCTATAAATTAGGTTTTTATGAGCTAACACAAGGTTGTTTTCTGCATCTCCTCTCTCGGCTGGAATTTGAAAAGAAGAGTGATTACACTTTTTTCTGACAATATACAATACAAATGTTGCAGTAATCATCTTCAGTCAGAATAGAAGTAGGAGAGGAGTTTGACTCTGCAGCAGCCAGACTTATTTCTCTGATCTTCCTGATGTGTGTATACTATATTCAGTGCGAATTGTCCATAAATAAATACATGAATTAAATATTCGTTTTGTTTTTATATATATTTGTTTAAATGGCTAACCCTGACAGGGTGCCTACCATGGTGTGATGACTAGAAAGATCATTTCACAGACCTTTTTTGTTCCATGCCCTACCTCAAGATATATAAGATATATAATATAATATTAAATTCAGAAATTTAGAGTTATAAATCAAAGAAAATATTGGTAAAGAAACAAATTCTGGAGTTTGCTTCCTGCATATGGTCTCCTAACCTGAAGTACAACTCAGATGTCATAGAAAGAGTTCAGAGGAGAGCCACCAAGATCATTCCGAGATATATCCTACACTGAAAGATTAAAACGACTCAATCTAGAGAACCTTGAATACAGTAGAAAAGGTGCTTACCTACTAGGTCTATAGAATCCAGAACAACATACATAAAGTGGGTACTGACATTCATTGCTCAAAATGTCCTGATAAGAACATGCAAACTTCATCAATCTGCAGTAAAACCAGAGGACACAGCCATAAACTACAAATTTAGACCTCCATGGTGTTAGAAAAACACTCTCGGCAGGAGTGGCAATCGCATGGAACAGCCTAAGTGAAAAGATGGTCACATCCAAGAATATCAATATTTAAAAAAATTATAGTTATTCTAATATAGGACATACCAAATTTAACTACCATTTTTCTTATTAGTTTAAACCCAGCCCAACTACACTGAAGTTGGCTTAATGATGCAATTAACTACTGTCAAAAAAGACTATTTCAAGTATATTCAAGTAAAAACAAAAAATACTGATATATTAACTAATGTTAATATATCAGTATTTTTTGTTTTTACTTACTAAAGTTTTTGTAATTTCTTTATTGTGTAAAATTTAGTAACAACAACAACAACATAATTACCACATAGCTTTTAAACCGCACAAAGTTAAGCATTAGTAACTATGGAATCTATAGTACAATTACGAATTCGTATTATTGTGTAATTAGGAATTAATAGTATTGTATAATTAGGAATTCATATTATTGTATAATTAGGAATTAATCAGTTAAGCCATAACATAACTCAGTTTTGAGCCACGGAATGCATATTTAAATTTCCCACAGAGCCGTCCCGACGTATAAGCAAACTAAGCAGCTGCTTTATCAAATCAAATTCTGCTTGGGGCTCCATAAAGGTGGTGAGGGCCCCAATATCAAATTCTGCTTAAGGCTCCATGAAACATTAGGTTGGGCCTGATTGTCCCACGTTCAGAATCACTGCTCTGTGTTATGACTTCAATCCTCTTGGGTCCCTTCTTACTATGCCAGACTAAGACAAGCTTAGTAAATATTAGACACCTATAATAGCATTATGGTTAGCAAGCTTAACTTACAGACCAATTTGGTTGTGTAGTGAGTTCAATCCTCACTGGACACTCCCAAGACTGTCACTTTATGCCAGACTAAAGCTTAGTAAATATTTTTGGTGGCCCACTGTATAGCAATGGTCAGCAAGTTAGTCTCGCAGATCATTATTACTGAAGTGAATTAAATCCTCACTAGGTGTTTCACTCTTATTACCCTGTCCCAAACTAAGCTAATTTCAGTCAATACCAATAGCTAATCCTGGTATAGAATTACTTTATTAGTGTATATATGTATGAAATGCTTCTTTTTTGTTGAGTGGCTTTTTTAAACTATAAATATGCTTGATCTTTATTCATGGATTATTCCATTTTGGCTAAAGTAGTAAAAAGTGCCTCATGAATGTAGAAAGATATAGATCACGAGGGATCAAACCCTTCCTAGCGATAAATTCTGCTTCGCTTACAAATCTCCAAACTTTTCTCCTATAATCCTCTGGTCAATCTTGATGGAAGGATTGTCCAGACAGCTAAAAGCCTGGTATTGCTGGCCAGAAATACTTCCTCCACTTTGAAGAGTAGATTGAGGATTTTCAAGATCAAAATAAAGTCTATTTATTTTGGTCACATCTACATTTAGATCGGGATTAATGTATCCATCATCTGCAATGAATAAGAGTGTGGTCCAGCCCAGAAAAAAAACGGTCTCTTTGAAAATGTCACTTGCTGATTTTAATTCCACTAAGTGCCAATGATGAATCCATTAATTCTGGCAGTAATTCGTGTTGGAGGTGGTGGTAGCCTAATGGTTAGCAGCATGGAAAATGGAATCGACGGACCGAGTTCAAACTCCAGCTTAGACTGTTTGCATTCACTTTGCACTAATGCCCTTGGGAAAGGCATGAATCTATCTCTTATCCCTCCAGCTTTGGCTAAATAGCAGAGCAGACTAGGCTGTTCAGCCTTGGTTAATAACCAGTCTAGAAGATGGACAATTCTGAATTCTAACCAGGAAAGTCCAGCCCCTCATCCACATTGTGAAATGCTGGCAACAGAGAGAGTAGGAAACATGTTCCTAAAATGTATGGTTAAAGGGGCTCTAGTAAAGCCATGATGGGCATATCAAGCTGGAAGTAGATTATGGTAAATTGCTCAAGTAAAATAAAAGAGAATGAAAATGGATGGACGGAATAACGATCTGGAAGATCACCAAAGTTTGAGGATATTTGTATTGATATGTGGGAAGTGTATTGGATTGCCAAAGTATTGACTAGAAGATCCTCAACTGAAAATTCCATGTGGCATTGTTCTGATCTGTGTCAGATTTCTGTCAAATAAACAACATAAGTAATTTTCCTTGCCTGCCACATGGTATCGCTTATTGAGTCATTGCCTCAATAAAGAAAAAAAAGTAACTTCAAGAAAATAGAATGAATCAAATGCTCAGTACTCTGGTAGAGCTATCTATGATTACATTCTGCAAAAAACCAAAAATTTCTAACAGACAAATGTACACCAGAACAATCTTGAATTCTTTCCTTTAAAAAAATCCACATATAAAAGTGCAATATATATATATATATACTAGCATTCCAAGGGAAATTATGAATCACCATCACCCATATAGGCTTCTTTTTACCTCATAAATTAAGCAGTGGTGGTGGTAATATTAAGTTACCTTGAGGAAAATGCTACCAGTAAGGTTTGAAACAAACAAGCATGAATGTGGCCGGATACAAACTAAGGGATCAATTTAGGATAAACTTACATTGAAAATTGAACCCCCGACTAAAAACCTATTATGGGTGGAATTTTCAAAAAAACAAAAAAAAACATTTTCCTTACTCATTGAGGGGAGTGTGTGTGTAAAATTTCAAGTTTCTACTATGAACGGTTAAGGCTGGGTGAAGTCCAGATACATAGTTACATATAAATGTCAGAGCACATCAATAACCTAAACCCAGCAACAGTGTTCATACCAGTCTGTTGTGGATAGCGATGATTAATATATAATTGTGTATGTGTAACACTTTTCAATAAGTGCCTTGATACGTCTGATGCTAGGCAGAGGGCCAGGGAGTAACACTTTGATCCTAGGCAGAGCGCACAGATACTCTGATCGTAGGCAGAAGAAGTGCAGATCCATGCGTAAATAATCCTGTCATTTTTGACAGGTACAATGCTAGTAAGAAATAATGAATATCTCTTCTCATCATTTTTTTGCTGCCTTTTAGGGTATATCTCGAGAGAAAATAAGTCTTAGATTCTTGGTGTTGTACAGTATGCCATTGTTCAGAGCTCTTCATTTACTCTCTTTACAATCTGTGATGAAATCTCAGTCAGTAAATATAGATGGACATTGTCAGTGACCAGCTGAATTTACATTAACATTATGACCACAGATGAGGGCAAAAGAAAAGAGATCCGGGATTTTCTACATTGATTTTCCTTTTTTGATGTGGTGATTATTTGGCAGAACTACCCAATATTGGATCTGCATGACTGTTTAATATACAAGGTCTGTCCGCAAAGTATCCAGCCATTTAATATTAAGGAAAAAATGCCTACCTAGGGCAATGCCACTTAGTCCCCTTATAAGTAACCCCCTTGAGACCTCACATACCTATCACAGCATCCCTTCCACTTTTCAAAACAGTCTCTTTCAGGATTGCCATTAGCTGCCTCATCACGTTCTCCTTAATCTTGTCCACAGTCAAATCTCTTTTGGAAAAGCCAGATGTCAAATGGAGCCAAATTTGGACAGATGGGGAAATCTGTCCAAATTTGGCTCCATTCACTTCTGGCTTTTCCAAAAGCTGGCAGACCTGGGTGATGCAATGTTTCTCAAAAAAACCCTGCAAAAGATGCAAAGAATGGGCAGACTTGGTCATTGTGAATATGATGGTCACACGGTACCCAAGCTCACTCAATGGCAATTCACTGCCAACTGAGTAACCTCATTTGTTTTGAACCGGAATTTAGCAGTTTATAAACCAACTTGTTGAACCAAATGTGTAAAAACTCAACCATGGCTAGAAATCGAATCAAAGAATTTTAACTTCAACAACTTTTGATTTCTATTTTAACCCATAAGAACCCGGACCAATTTCTACTTGAAGGAAAATTATGTGGAATATAATACAGACCATATGGAACACATTTCTGAAGTTTTTTTTTAAATCAGACTTTTTGTGTCCGAGATCTGTAATGTGACATATATGCCACATTGGGCATTTAGGGCAAATCTTGAAATTTGAAAATACATCAGCTTGACAGAATTGCTTTGCTTAGTAACACTGATTCACCTTTTCATATGCATTTCCACAACATATATTGAATTTATAACTTTGCTGGTTAGATTTAACAACAAATTATTTTTCAGATGTATTTTATAACACAAAAAATCTGAAAACTGAATAAAAATAAATACGACTGCCTTATATTGGAGGTCTTCTCAACAAGCTACTGTAGCTGAAGAAAATTGTTTCAAATTATATTTTATGAATAATTTAATTAATTAGACATTTTTATGTTTACATTTGTTTAAATTAGTGTTCACAAAATGTATCAAAAATATTGTATACTGGATCAATTAAATTGTATGTGACACTGGGGTCACAGTGGGTTCTTATGGGTTAACATAAAATTAGACAATATTATATAAATGTTTTCTGCATCTTATGAGTTATTTTTAACACAACAAATTAAAAAGCATAAGCAACCACAAATGATTTTCATTTATTATAATAGAATTTATTTTAAATAAATTATATTTAAAATATATCATACTATTTGCCACACTATTAGAAAAATTGTTAAAAATTAGTAAACAGCTAAAATGTATTACTTAATATTATGAGAAAAATAATTTCTGATTTCATGGCATTTTCTGTTGTCCAGCAATGGCTAGATCCCAAGGTTTCTGAATTAAAGACGTAGACTGTATGGAAATTATTTTAAGAATTCTATATCATTAATGTTGACTTGTAATATTCATCTAGATATTCAAATAAAAACAATTTTATCAATGTTATGACATTGTATTGGTGAAACTAGTTTAAGAATATAAACAGAGCTTTTTGATGGTTTACAGTTTGATTCGTAAAATATTTAGCTTACAAACTATATGTTGAGATTCAACCAGTGATGGAAATGGGTTTTTGGAACTAGGTATATGGTAAGGCTGGGTTTGGGGAACTTGGGTAATGTCTCTATTAGTAGACATTGAATATACAAAAAAAAGTACATATACGCCATACCCCTGCATTTCCATCCCTGGATTCAATGTTTTGGGAGACCCAATAAAAACTGAACTTAATTTCCAAAGCTTATTCAACCACCATCCATTACAAGCAAATGCTGTCAAGTATTTGCTAATCGTGATAAATTGTGATAAAAATCTTTTAGAAAAAGTCCAGAGACGTGCAACTAAGTTAGTACCAGAATTAAAAAGTGTGAGTTATAAGGATAGGCTAAAAGTGTTAGGATTAACATCATTAGAAAATAGGAGAGATCAGGGAGACTTAATAGAAATGTTTAAGATTATGCATGGTTTAGAAGTAGTAAACTATGATGTATTTTTTACTAGAAGGGGGTACAAGGGACTGCCACACATATACGGTAGAAGTAGATTGAATATCAGAAAATTCATTTTTAGCAATAGAGTGGTAGGACTTTGGAATAGATTACTGGAATATGTAGTGCTATCAACAGATGTAAATGATTTTAAGAAGAATTATGGTGTTTATTACACCACTGCAAAGGTTTAAGGCCCTAGATATTGTGTAAATATGATTGTCATGATGTGTGCTTGTATATACAAATTGTATACTTTTTTTACACTAAAATAACATGTAAAATGTTCTAAAAACAGAAATGTGTACCATAATCATATAAATCCTTTTCAAACTAGCAATACTAAGTGACTTTGTCACTGTCTCTGTTTGTCTTCTCTTAACTCCTACTCAGTCTGATGGAAAGCCTATCTCCCAGAAGATTTAATTTTATATAAGGAGGTATACATCAAGAATATGAATAAATGCCAAATAATTTTGACACCAATGGGACTCAGATCTACTGCCATGTCACGTACAGTTGTAAATCAGATCTGCACAAAATTATATATTGATATATACATAAATATATATTAACCTCTTAACTTTCCTTAACCTGCAAAAGGTTTTTAGTCTTAAATACCAAAATAGAGATTTTTCATTGAGTTTAGTTGAGACAGATTTTACAAGGATGAAACTTTGATATTATGCTGAGCAGAAGGAAAGTTTGTTTTTTCAAAGCTCTGTTTAATATATTATAATTTGAAGATTTATTATAATTATTTTTGTCTCTCTATCCATTTGTATGTCGTGACATATGGATGCGAAACATGGAAATTAATAAAACAAGCTGAAAACCAACTTAGAATAGCAGAGAGATCCATGGAAAGAGCAATACTAGGGATAACTCTAAGAGATAGAAAAAGATCAACATGGATCAGAGAGAAGACTAGAGTAAAATATATTATACAAATAATTAAGCAGCAAAAATGGAGATGGGCTGGTCACCCAGCAAGAACAAATAACAATAGATGGGGGGAAAAGACTAACAGATTGGTGCCCATGGGACAGTAAACACAGTAGGTAAAGACCAGACACAAGATGGAGGGACAAGATAGAAAAGTTTGCCGGTAAGATGCGGCAGAGGTTAGTAAAAGATAGGTCATCATGGAAGGAGATGGGAAAGGCCCTTGTCCAGCAGTGGACTTATAACAGCTGACAACGATGATGATCCATTTGTAACTCAATACCCTTTATTCAAAACTAAATAAGTTAAAACACTTTCAACAATCATCAGTTGTTAGAGTGTACTAGTGCAGGGTTCTTCAAACCTTTCTGACCGTGACCCAGTTTAAATTCATGCAATAACCTCACGACTCACTAACATGTTGTAATGTATAAGAGACGAGAGATTTGCTTGTGAAAAAGCTTTATTCAACTTACATGAGCTTACTCATACATGGAGTCTGAAGTACCTCTCTTTATAAAGTTATAGGAGAGTTCTAATAAGGGGAAGTAATTACTTCCGTTTCCTTTGGTAACAAAGGGAGATCTTTCTGATTACTTTATTACCACACATGTATCATGTACAAATGCATAGCACTAGCATCTGCATCTGGCATAAACTGAAACTTAACTTTTTGAACATGGGCGGCTTCTAAAGCAGCCGCCCTTTGAAAGTCCATAAACATGAGTGGCGCACTTAGCGGCTGCTGATATGTACATTCCGTTTACAATCATTGATACATTCCGACACCACAGGAATCATGACCCACTGCCCTAATCTGACCTGGGGACATTGATCAGATACAGCACACATTATATTTTCTGTTTTTTTGCCCATGTGAGCTTTCGTGCTCCGGAATCATGACCCTCTGTCCATCATCTGACTCAGGGATATTGATCAAACACAGCACACTTTATATAGTTCCTGGGTATCAGTGTGAGGGACTTATACATGTGAGGGGTCAGTATTCAAAGGGTTAATATGATATATAATTTTCTAACAAGTATGATGCATACATACAAAAAATGATCACATATGCATTTTGGTGATGTCTGACTGAATGCCAAGACTACTATTACTGTTAATCACTGCTACCATGACACTGGTTTATTGCTGGGTTTAGGTTATTCATGTGTTCTGACATTTACTTGCATCTATCTATCTATGTATCTGGATTTCACCCAGCCCTTACCGTTCATAGTAGAAACTTGAAATTTTGCACACACACTCTCCTCAATGAGTAGGAAAATGTTTTTTTTTTGTTTTTTGAAAATTCCCCCATAAATAGGTTTTTAGATGGGAGCTCAATATGCAATTATGCTAAATTGGTCACTAGTTTGTGCCTGCTTTTTTTTTGAAAATTCAGTGATCACATTCCCCCATAAATAGGTTTTTAGATGGGAGCTCAATATGCAATTATGCTAAATTGGTCACTAGTTTGTGCCTGCTTGTTTTTTGAAAATCCGGTGATCACAGCCCAACAAAAGGCGAGCGTAGTAACTTATTCATTGACCACGCCTTTTTCCAACTTTTTAATTGATCACCCCCAACACAGCATATATAGGTAGCAGTGATTCAAAATTTCCCTTGCAATGCTAGTTATGATTAAGTTTAACAAATAAATTATTGATGACAAATATTAATGATTTCATTGTAACCACTATTTTTCTTAATTACTCTTTATTTATTTATTGTGAACCTGTGATGCGGTCAGCAGGACCTTGCAACCCAACAATGAGTTATGACCTGTACTTTGAAGAACCCTGTAATATTGTATCTAAAAGGTTCAATGTGTGTGTCCATCATGTATATTTCAAAATTACTATGAGGATCAGTAATGAAATGAATGTGTTGTTCTTAATTTCTCTGTCTTTCAAATTTTTTTTTACATCAATGAGAAAACAACTATATGTAATCATATTGTCTATAACTTTGAGAAGAATCGTTACTCCAAATTTTGTTTGGACAATTAAACCCCTTCTTCACAAACTTGATGTTAATATAACATTTCAGTCAATCCATTCCAATTGCTGTATAATCCTATAATAAAAGCAGAAAAAAAAAACACTATTTCTGACAAACGCTGAAGAATGGATCAACCGAAATGTTGTAACAACATCAAGAGCATGAAGCAGAAGTTCAGTTGTCCAACAAAATTTGGAATTTTAATGACTTTTCTCAAAGTTATAGACAATATATTTAAGGTTGTATGAGTTTTTGAATGTTAAATGCTACTTGCATGAATACATGGAGAGAATATCATTTGTTAGTCTTATGCATTCTTTTATTTACTCAAATCGATTTTGGTCTTAATTGTTATAACTTGTTTTTGATAGCTGTTACCATCTTGGAGAGCATGTAATGAAAAATTGAAATTGAATTAATAGAAGCCTAAAATTACACAATTTAACATTTTTTATATGTTTTTAAATGTGATTAAATGGAAAGAAAATGATTCAAAACGAAAAATATGGAACAAAATTGAATTATTTTTTCATTAGAATAAAAAGAATAAGATTATATCTCTCTTTCCTCTTTAGTACAAAATGTCTTTATCTTCTTTATAAATAGTCTGCGATTTCTTGTTTACAAATACTCTTTTAATCCTTTTTAAAGAATAAACAGCAGATTGTCTTTGAGTTAAATGTCAAGTTTTTATAGATACAGGTTTGCTTGCTATCCGAAAGTAGAGCATTCCTATGAAAACTTCCATAAGACAAAATGGTGTAAAGCAAAGAAGTAATTACCATTAATTTATATGAGAATATTTTTTGAGTGTTCACAGACCTCAAAACAACCTTCTTCTATGCCAGTTTTATGCAAAGTGTAACACCCTTAGAAGTTCTCTTAGGCTTTTCTAATACCTTAGGATACATCTTGATAACGGATACACAAAATGAACTGAGATAAAGCACAGATGCTCACAGACACAGTTCAAAGATATGGTGGCTTGAGGTTTTTCATAAGTGGTGTAAGAAATATTTTGTAAAGCAAGGTGTACCTGTATTTACTAAGCTTAGCTTAGAATGGTACACTGTTAAATAGGAGAAAGGAAGATGATGTTGTGTCAATCTTCAAAGTGAAAAAAACCTGCCTGCCTTAAAAATCAGCCTTCAAATACCTGGCTTATACCTGACCACTGGGAAGTTTCTATAATTATGCTTTAGGTCACTTACTTTTTATAATACATAAAAGAATAACAACAAAAATATTTAACTTCAAGTCATCAACCTTGATACCTGCAGAGGGAAATAGAGCCATGTGTTTGATCTTAATGCTTTCAGTGCTACATGGTTTTTGAGGAACGTTGGAATTCAAAAATGAAGATTGTTTAGATTTAACTCTTAAATTCATTCTAGTAAAAAAGGTATTCAGTAGGAGTAACTTCTGATTAAAGTTACCTCACTTGCGGTTTTTAGTAAATTTTCTTATTTTTCTTTAATTCAATCCACAAAAGAGTTCCATTTTTAAAAATCCTATTCATTGAAGAGTTCCACAGCAGTTACAAGCGGTCTATGAATCTAAGAGTTAAGGAGCTCAGTGCAGAGAAGCCTATACAAAAATATATGCTGTTTGATATTTAATGGCTTGTCTGCAGTTAGTCCAGCTCAAATTAAATGACTAAACTTTCTGTAATGCATGGGTTGCATTATACAAACCCGTAATTCAAGAAGAATTATCAAGAAGGATGATGTCAAGGAGAGGTGTAAGATCCATTATTCAATCATTTGAATGATGTGTTTTAAAAGAGTTCTCTGTCTTGTGAGCAACACTATATGGAAAATATGTGTGATCTGTTGATTTTCCTTCTGTCTTCCCCAAGAAAACAAAGTGAACAACACCTCACAGAAAAGTGTCAATGTTTTTATTAAGACAAAAACATGATATTGGTTATCATGTTTTTGTCTTAAGAGAAAGAGTAAAATAAATATAAAAAAGAAAACAGTATTTCTAGAAGCTTCAATGCCTGTGAAAAATTAGACTTCTTGATTGATTGATTTGTTTAGCAGCATATTAACCCTTGATG
>VCCN01002736.1:1396720-1409289 GCA_006491835.1 Architeuthis dux | reverse complement strand
TTGTATGCATACATGCAGGTTTGATTAAAGACAAAAGAAAAGGAATGTTAGAAACCATCAACCAAAACTGTCACTGTAGGTTTCTTCAGTTTACAAGTTGGTCTGGCTATGTATGTATTATGTGTACAGACATGCCAATTGAGCTAGAGGGCTGAAAATTAAAAGAATTTATTCCCTATTATGTCTAGAAAAAATGTTTGTTCTTCTGTTTTTTGAAAATTACCCCCAAAAGTGGGTGGTTCAATTTGCAATGTAAGTTTTTTCTAAATTGATCCCTTAGTTTGTGTCCGGCAGCATTCACGCTTGTTTTTTTTTGAAAATTCTGACTTTATTTAGTGATCACTTCCCAACAAAAGGCAAGAGAAGTAACTTATTCATTGATTATCACTTTTTCCAATTTTTTAATTGATCACCCCCAACATGGCATGCTGCCAAAAGACATTGGTCACATGACATTTTCTATTAAACAGACCTGTTTTTAATTTTTTAGTGGATTTTCTTGTTGCCGTACAAGGGAACATATATTTAGATCCAGTGAGTGTGAATATTGTCCAAACGTTTATGATTGACCACATTCAACCATACCACTGGTCATTATCAAGATCAAAGAAAAAAAAACTATGGGTGTTATTTGTTTTTCAGTTTTTGAATTTGGCGTTTACTATTTGACCATTATGATTTTAAACTCAACATTTGCCATTTATCTGTTATGGTGGCATCATGCGCACAAAATTCTGTGTCGGCCCTTTATATCTATCAATTGTTAAAGGGGTAAACCATGGGCATCGGCTGCCAATTTTCCAGGGCAGGACAAAAGGATATATTTCCGAGGAGGGGGACAAAATGATATATTTAAATCTTAGTGGCAACCCTGTTACCAGTGAAGAATAATACCATCTTTATATATGGGTACATTAAGTTGGGGTTACATAAAACAATCGTACAGCACCATTTGTCTATAAGGTTCCAACTTTCAAACACCTTCATCCTAGGTGAGGAATGTTGAATAAAATGGACCATATAATTCAGATGCAATAGTATTACAAATTACTGACAAAATAATTTTTTTAAATATTGATTTTTACATACAGCTATTTTGGTCATAATTTCTCATGGATCTTTTTTTTCTTCTTTTGCAGAATTCTTTATAAAAGATTAAAAATTATACGACCTCCAACTGCAGTAGCAAGGTATAAAATGGTACGACACCAAAAAAGAAAACCAGCATCTTGGAAAAAACGGTAAGTGAATTTTAGAGTGAATATTTCTTTCTAATCATTTTTCATATTGTTTAGCTCTGGGAAAGGGCACCAAACTCTTAACAACTATTTCAACATCACTTTTACCAGTAGTAGGACTGCTTCTGTTCACTATCTCAAAACCTGCCATATATACGCACTGGTTCTTGAGCAGACCGTCTTGGTGTTTGACTGGGTGCTGCCATTTTGAAAGACCGATCAGCAAATTCGTGAATATCCATCTAATATCAGAAACGACAATTAGAAACCGTCAACCAAAACTGTCAAGATAGGTTTCTGCAGTTTTTATGTTGGTCTGGCTGGCTGTCTCTGTATGTATGTGTTGCGTTCAGGTCACACCAATGGAGCTAGAGTGCTGAAAATTCAAACAGTTACTCCTTATTATGTCTGGAAAAAACGCTTTTAGGTTTTAGTGGAAGGGTTCAATTTGCAATGTAAGTTTATGCTAAATTGGTCACTTAGTTTGTGTCCGGCAGCATTCATGCTTGATTTTTTTAAATTCTAGCTCAATCACTTGACTGATCACGAAATTCAGACTTTTTAGTGATCCTACAAAAGGCGAGAGAAGTAACTTATTCATTGATCACCCCAATTTTTTAATTGACCATCCCAACACAGCATACGTCACATGACGGTTTCTATTGAGTGACTAACCAGACCTGTTATTGTTATCATTGAATTTTATAATCAGTGTATGAGTCGCATTATCAACACATCCGAGATGGTCAGTCCTCCTTTTTTGAAATTTGGAAATGGTCATCCTACCTGCTGTGGTGGCTGATATAGTTATTTCAGTGGTCAGTGTTCTGGCTCAATTAAAAACCAGGATGTCAAATGCTGATATTTAAAACAGGCTCTCCCCATTTAGAAAATTGGTACAACACAATCTCCCCATTTGGCCCTGTGCCAAACTAGGCTTGGCTTAAAAAGTACAGATCTATATCTACATGCATGAATGTTATTACATATATAAATTTACTCAGATTTGAAAACACCTTTACCAAATCTATTTCTAATAATTTCTGATGGTCACATTATTTGAAAATTAACGCAGCACAATCTATTCATCTTGCCATTTGTCCCTGAGCATCTAACTAAAATTCGAGAAAGATGTGTCCGTGTATGCTCCGCGATTTCTCAACAATTGGCCATTGTACAAGGTAGTTTGAAATTGTTTGGATCAGCAGTTCTCGAGATATCTAATAAACATAAATAAAATTTTAAGATTATAGATCTTTCTTTATAGTTTCTATTATTTATCTCCATTGACATCCACTCTGTAGAATTATCTAAATTTAGATATAACATATCTAAGTAACCGAAATACTTTGAAGCCGTAGTTTTGTATGACGGATAGAAAACTTTTTCATGACAATTATTTCAGGCTGCTCCACACATTGCCCCTTCCAAACATGCACCTTTTGAATGGGCAATTCCCTGGTTTACTATAATTCTATTTCTTCTGTAGATTCATCTTTAAATACTCCTGAACCATCACACTGGCAAGAATTACCAGGTTTTGTTGACTGGCCTCTGAATGTAGAACTGAGTAACTTAAATGTTTCAAAGTTCTACATTTAAAGTGCTACAATTACAAACACAAGACTATTTACTATTTTAATCTTTTACTCTAGAGGTTTCTGCAGATGTATAGATAAGGAGAAAATAGGGTAAGACCTGACATTCTGACAGGCTGTCCTGAAGTGGAAAAGTAAAATATACACAGGCCATAAAATTTATTGACAACTGGACGATGAAGATAAGCATTCAATTCTCATATCATGTCATCATTCGAAATTTAAGAAAATGATTTACTTCTGAAAATCAGGGGGGATCATAATAATCTTAAGAAAGGTTTTACGAGTTCAAATCTTGATTAAAAGCAACACACTTATGATTTATGGATGCATTATGTCCCTAGAAATATCTCCTCATTTTGCTTGTCTCTGGACTTCAATTGTGTTTTCATTATTCTAGTACTACTCTAGTACAATTTTCTGGTGTTCAAATTTATCTCATTTTTCCCTGAGTTCAATTTTCATCTGGACAAAAAATAGGCTAATGAAGTATTCATACATTTTTATGGATACACTGTATATAATATTTTTTTTTAAAAGTCTGTTGAGCATAGATGAGTACTGAAACTACCGAGCAAAATATAAGAAAGTAAAGAAATAAATTGTAATGTTAGCATTGTCATTGTGCAGTGAAAGCAAAATGCTCTTTTAGGTTTAAATGTTTTTTGAGCACAAATAGAAAGGATTTCTATTTGTGCTCAAAAAACATTTTTCTCTATCTTTTATTTTCCTCATCACAAATTATCTTTTAAAAAAAGCAAAAGAAATTATGCCTGTTTTGTGCTAAAAGTTCAGTTAGCAAGAAAGAAGTGAATAGAAATTATGCCTGTTTTGCGCTAAAAGTTCAGTTAGCAAGAAAGAAGTGAATAGAAATTATGCCTGTTTTGCGCTAAAAGTTCAGTTAGCAAGAAAGAAGTGAATACCATGGCTCGTAATCCATCAGAAAGAACATTCTGAAAGTTACAAATGGTAAATTCTCTTCTCACCAAATTCCCTCACATAAATTAAATTTCTCTTTCTGCATTTGTGTCTGAAGTATCATTAGCCAGCCAAAAAGTTTGAGGAAGCGAAAGAGAGGTTTTAAAATGCATTCTTCGGAGAGCTATTAGATTCTAAATGGAGCCTTTTTTTCCCCCCAGAAAACATGAAATTACCAAACAAACATCTTTGTTATCCAATTATATCAGCAAATTCATTTTTCGGTTTAGCTTTATGCTTATTATAACAAAGATTATCAGATGTTTATTTCTACCAGAACTGATTTCAACCAAAATCTGTGATCCAGGCACCTTTTTTTAGCCTTATGTATATCATTTTGAATATATGACTTGGAAATCCTGTTTTTATTGCTATATATCCAACAAGGGCTTCATTAGACATGCTCTAGTTACAGTATGTAAGCAAATATCTACTCCATTAGAGACTTTTGAAATTTAAGAATGAAAGAGTCTGAAAAATATTATTGTAGGCAAAAGCTGTTGTCTGAAAATGATGTGAATAAACGTCAATATATTAACAAAAATCAACAACACTTCAGCAAATATTGATTATCTATAAGCATTGTTCTCATTTCATCCTCTTTACAGTATGAAGGTTTTGGTAACAGGAGTTCTGTATTAGAATGGGTTATTTAATAATAAACGGTAGTTACTTGTAGCCTAGTATAGAAAGCAAGGAGCCATGAATGGAGAAATCTAGGTCTGCACGTGGATGTCATGTCATGTGATGTGAATGTAGGTCCCTGATTGCCTGGAGAGGTTGTGATGTCACAGAAAAACGTTTTGAACAAGAAGGCAGAATTGCCATTTTGTTTTTGGAACATAAAATGAACACAGGGTTTTGTCATCTTGTTAAGACAATGAAATCAGGACAGTAAATTTAAAGTCAAACAAAGGACATGATAGCACACATCTAAAGAATAGCATACAAAGAAGTAGTAAATAAAGACAAGATGCAGAATTTTTGTTGACATACAAATTACAGGGATACTATTGTTCGGACTGAGATCCTCATCTTGGTTGTCATTTCCACAACGTTTCGGCCGATGTACTCTCCGGCCTTCTTCAGTTGGGACGGTGGCCTAGATAGCTAAAGCGTTGGTTAAAAAGCGTCTGACTGTTGAGTCATCTGTAGGTTGTGGGTTCAATCCCAGGCAGGAGCACCACAACTGAAAAATTAACCACAAAATAATTTCTAGGACATGGATAGTGGAATGAGGACAGTATACCCCCGTGGATCAAATAAAGGGTTCAGTTCAATAGTTCCGGTAAGTTACCGACAAAACTTGACACCTGAAGAAGGCCGGAGAGTACATCGGCCGAAACGTTGTGGAAATGACAACCAAGATGAGGATCTCAGTCCGAACAATAGTATCAGTAATACTAACACCTCATCTCAGAAATACCGAACTCAAATTACAGGGACTTTTAACAAAGACATTATGAATGTTACATACATTTTGGGCTGAAATAAACAGAACAAAACGAATGTGTCGAGAATAGAAATGGAGGAAACATAGTTGCTAGCACTGATAATAGGGAGAAATAGAATTTGGAAGAGAGATCTAGTTATTTGGCGCTACTTAGTAAGGGAAGAATAGCAGAGAAAACATGGTAGTTCTAATCCTAATAAAGATAAAAGAGAAAGAGTCATGACATAGTCAGGGGTCACTGTCATATATTTTTACCTGTCAGTGGAATGACTGAAAATGCTTGTCTTAACAAATTATTCATTTTTCATGAAACAAGGCGCTTGTTATTCAAACAGGAGATTCAAGATATGACACATGCAGAGTTACTGAAGTGAGAGGAGGCACACATGATTTAGGTCACAGAGAAAACTCGTGGGTACTCTTCACCTGACAGAAGGATGCTATGTATGTACCAAGGTCTAATGCCATAACTAAGGAAAGTTTCTGTGAGAAAAGGAAATACTTTACTAGAGAGCATATAGGCTTCACCGTCTGATGTCGACCGAATAAACCAGTGTCCGCCAAAAAGTTAGCATCGTGCAATGGAGAGTCACCATATTTATGGGAAGAGCAAGAAGGAAGTGACGTCAGCAGAAGATAAAGGGCTTATTCTAGTTTGGTATTTTATTTATCTGATTATTTAAATCCGCAGATGTATATTATTTTAGTTAAATGAAAAAAAACAGAACTAAACACTGAACAATTCTGAAAATTCTGAATTAGAAATAAAAAAACAGGTCTGTTTACTATCATGTGACCAATGTCTTTTGGCAGCATGCTGTGTTGGGGGTGTTCAATTAAAAGATTGGAAAAAAGGGTGATCAATGAATAAATTACTTCTCGCCTTTTGTTGGATCACTAAAAAGTCTGAATTTTCAAAACCAAGCACTAACATAAACTAAAGGACCAATTAAGCATATACTTAATTGTATTTTATCTATTTTAGGGGAATTTTTTTAAAAACTAAAAATGCTTCTTTTTTTTTAGACATAATAAGGAGTAAATGTTTAAATTTTCAATGCCCGTATGCATGACATATAAATAGCCAGCCAGAATCACTTAAAAACTGAAGAAATCTATGTTGACAGTTTTGGCTGACAGTTTCTAATAAAAAATGTATTATTTCTGATAACCTTAATACAAATGAACTTTAAGCTTGTATAATCTTTCTAACAAAGTATTGGTACAGTAATAGTCCTAAGTTGTCCAAATTTCTTAGGTGAAGTATTTTCACTATTAATTTTGACTAATTTTTCTTCAATTTTATTAATTTTGTATTCTTATTGCAATGTTCAGATTGTTACATACTATGACCATTGAGTAATCATCATGGAGAAAACAAAGTAGCCACCTCCAATATGATTTGAACTCACATCCTGTATCCTTGGAAGTCCATTCAAAATCGACAATGCTATACAAATTTGGCCATGGAGACCCATCAGCAGCTAAAATTCAAGTTTAGTCATATAGCTACATTCTTCTATATCCAAGTAATCAGACAAGGAAAGATGTTATATAACTAGAGCTGATAAATAATTCAATAAATGCTGCAATACGACTAAATTTTAATTTTGCCTGATGGGTCTCCATGGCCAAATCAGTAAGGTGTTGTCCATGTCGGACTAGCTCCCAAGGATAAGGGATGCAAGTTCAAATGTTGTCAGAGATTACTTCTTTTTTTTCTTTCTGATCCATGCTGCTTACTTAACAGTCATAGAATGATCCATGCTGCTTGCTTAACAGTCATAGAATGATCCATGCTGCTTGCTTAACAGTCATAGAATGATCCATGCTGCTTACTTAACAGTCATAGAATGATATAACCTGAATGTTGTGATAAAAGAAAAAACATCAATAAAGTTCAAAGAAAAACTTGTCAATGTTAGTACTATAATTCTGGCTTACTATACTGTGATACATCGAGATTCTACGATGGGTAGCTGAACTTCTATAACTTGAAATCAGTAGGTATCAAAATTGACTAACCATCAAACGGGTCTGGTTAATCACTCAATAGAATCAGTTTTATGGCAGCATACCGTTGGGGTGATCAATTAAAAAATTGGAAAAAGGCGTGATCAATGAATAAGTTACTTCTCTTGCCTTTTGTTGAGCAGTGATCACTAAAAAAGTCTGAATTTTCAAAAATCAAGTGTGAATGCTGCTGGATGCAAGCTATGGGGCCAATTTAGCATAAACTAAGATTGCAAATTGAAACCCCCACTAAAAACCTATTATGGGGATAAATTTTTTAAAAAACAAAAAAAAACGTTTCTTCAAGACATAATAAGGAGTAAATGTTGTAATTTTAAGCCCTCTACCTCCATTACATGCATAGCCAGCCAGACCACCTTAAAAACTGAAGAAACTTACGGTGACAGTTTTGGTTGACGGTTTCTAATTATGTATAACAAAAGAGCAACCACTCCTCTCTTAAGCTTCTTATATAAAACAACCATGTATGTGTATTTTGGGTATATAACAAATACTTTTGTATTTACATTGTACCACCACTGCAAATTTAATCTGATTGCAAATACTTTTGATTTCATCAAGCCAGAGGCCATGGTTAGGCACTCAATAGTAACACACAATGGTTACTTTCAGCTATGATTACAGAGGATCATGGAATGGTGCCAATCCATCCAGTACCAGCTCTGCTGTCATTGTCTTCTTCGCCACTATGATTGATCATGCTATTTCTAGGCAACTCTAAGCACACAATGATCACTTGCATGTCTCTTCAATGGGGGTTGGGAAGATCTTTGCTCGTAATCTTCTTCATCCAATCAGATTGACAGATTTCCCATAGTGCTTCCTCTTAGCAGCAATTGCCCATGTTTGTAGCACACAATTGGTTTCTTAACCCTTTTGAGACTGCTGGCACAAATATATAGGTTTCTATGACTGCCTGGGTATATATGTCCCATAGATCTCTTTTAGAAGTCTACTGAGACCAGTGATTGAAATGTGTTTGGAGATCCAGGTATACAGTAAGGCTGGATTTTGGGAACTAGGTATACAGTAAGGTCCTATTAGTAAACACTGAACATACAAAAACACTTGGAAATTGAGAAGTAGGTATACAGTAAGGTCCCCATTAGTAAACATTGAACATATAAACAACCTGGAAATTGAGAAGTAGGTGTACACTGCATTTCCACCACTGACTGGGACATTTTAATTTAGGCATTAAGCATCTTAGTAGATTAGTCTTGAAAGGCTTAAAGCCTTTGCTTTTTGCCAGACATACTGTTGACGTTGTCTCGCTCAAGCCCTTGTACTAACAACATAAATTGAATGCAAATTGACAGTAACTATGAGGGAACTGATTCAGGAAGTATCTCATAAGAATCTAGTCTTCAGCCACTTTATGACATCAGATCTTTAACATAGATACCACACTTCATTTATTACATAGACTAGCTTAATACACACACTGTTTCTACTATTTTAATTATAACTCTGACTTCATGTCTATTAGGGATTTATTTTGAACCTCTTTCTCAATGTTATAGACCAGTGGTTCCCAACCTTTTCGCGTCATTCCCCACTTTTGTCAATAAGATTACTAATACCCACCTTCCATTTATTAAGTTGCAACAAAGAATAATTTCAAATAATAACTTTATTTTACGTATAATTAGACAACTTCATACTAAGAATTAGTTTAATTTTATAATTGCACCGCTGCTGCATTTGTGTATTTGTTACTGAAAGAAAGCGAGCGGAAATAATTAGAACACATCATTTGAAATTCTAATTTATTAAAAGAAAAATAAGAATTCTGCTATCGTAACTGACATACACATCAATTTGATTTGTGGGTTTATTAGTGAGAGCACATCTTAAATCATTCTCAACTTGGAGTTTATTTCAATCTTTCGACTTGATAGATAGAAGTGCAGAAAACCATATCTCTAGACTGGAGTTTTATTTTTACCTAATAGCTGGAAATCACTGTTATAGACGATGGGTTAACTAAAATATTAGAAGAAAGAAAGAAAAATTGGTTGGAATAATAGTATAAATGGATTCTGATTTTTCTTTATTTTCAAATTCTTTCACATACTCCTGCTGATAAGCTTTATTTTTCTGAGACTTTTGAAATCAAATACAGGTATACACCGCTTTTCAAAAGTTCACTTTACGTTTTTCCTTTTACAAAAAAGGCAAAAATAGTGTCCAGCATTTGTTTTACAGCTAGCCACTATAGTGACAACACATATCTTCTTTCTCTTCTCCTACACCAAAGTCTCCTATACCTCCAACAACTCAGCATAACATACTATTTTTGGGATCTGGGAACACTGAAAAATTTTCCAAGAAATCAGATAAGGAAGGATGTTGTTATATAACTAGATCTGATAAATAATTCAATAAATGCTGCAATATGACTAAATTTTAATTTTGTCTGATGGGTCTCCGTGGCCAAATCAGTAAGGTGTTGTCCATGTCAGACTAGCTCTCAAGGATATGGGATGCAAGTTCAAATCTTGTCAGAGATTACTTCTTTTTTGTTCTTTCTGATCCATGCTGCTTACTTAACAGTCATAGAATGATCCATGCTGCTTACTTAACAGTCATAGAATGTAATGACCTGAATGCTGTGATAAAAGAAAAAACATTAATAAAGATCAATGATAAACTTGTCAATATTAGTACTATAATTCTGGTTTACTACACTGTGATACATCGGGATTCTACTTCGGATAAGGGAATTTGAAATCAGTAGGTTTCAAAATATCAAAACTGAATAAACATCAAACAGGTCTGGTTAGTCACTCAATAGAATCCGTTTTTTGGCAGCATACCATGTTGGGGGTGATCAATGAATAAGTTACTTCTCTTGCCTACACCCATGTCTCCTATACCTCCAACAACTCTGCCTAACATACAATCACCATTTTTGGGTCTGGGAACATTGAAAGATTTTCCTATATAGATTAATGGTAATTGCTTCTTCGCATACACCGTTTTTGGCCTATGGAAGGTTTTTAAAGGAACTCTACTTTCAGATAGATGGGGAAACCTGTATATCATTTTATAGATCATTTTCTTTTACAAACTATGTACTATTTCCCTAGTCTTTCTATATGTTGGTCTTTTGTATTTTGTTACACTCTTTGAATCCTATTGGCCACCTGCTCTTCCTGCATAAAAACATTTTAGTTAACAAAAGCTCCTCTACTAAAGATTTAACTGAAAATGTTTCCAAACCCGCATGTTGGTAAGGCCTGGTCTATTGAATATCTGAAATAGATTTTCTCCAGAATTCCAAATCTTTACTTATTTTTTTTGTCTACAATCATTTCATATTGTATTGACAAATAAGAAACAAATGAAACTAGCATGTTTTTGTGGTTTTTTTTGCATTTAACAAATCTAAGGAAAAAAACCAAGAAATAAATATACTGTTAGACCTCGATTATCCAAACAAGATGAGCAGGGAGTATTTTGTTCAGATAACTGATTGTTTGGATAACTGTGTCGATCATAAAAGGGAAGCCATACTAAACACAATTACATAAAAAAAAACATGTTTAAAGGGTTTGATTTCATTCAATCGATAAAATGTGTACAAACACAGGATATGGCTTAAAGATTTGTGATATCGTACAATTAAAATCACGTTATGTGATTGTACAGATACCTGAACGAGTCTTTCAGGTTCAGACAGCTAAACAATAGTGACTTAATTCAGATCAGGGTACAACTCAGTCGTCGCCACGTCTTTGTAAAAAGACATTCTTCTTGGGTTAAGCAATACACTGTTTCCGTTTCAGTCTGAACTTCCAGCAGACTGATAGGAAAAACTGACGAACCCTCTAATTGTGGATTATTTATGGGAAACAGAAGATTGTCTAGGTCATTCTGATTGGTCCAAACATTCTCACCTGCAAAACATACTGAAGAGAAAAACACATGAAACTTCTGTGTTTTTCGTTATGTTCAATTCTGGTGTGTGAATCATGCATATTTATGCATGTAACATAACAGTGATGTTTAAATAAAGATATGGAGCTGAAAATCCAAGGAAACATAGGGTAATTACAAAAAATACATTTACATACATGCACAGGAAGTTCACATAGTTTACATTAATGACGTCTATTGATCAGTCATTGTTTTGTGAAGAAAATCTTCAGTCACTGTTGCTTACATAGAGTATAGCTGATTAAATATTCATGGGACTTTGTTTAGATAATCCAGAATTCAGTATTGATGTTCAGATAACCAAGGTTTGATTGTAGTATACATTTTTTGAGCTATTAACCATGTAACAAGGAAGTTAGTTAGTTCCATTAATTTTAGAAATCTCTGTAGTAAAATGCAAATATGTATGATCTATCACCAATGATTGCAATGTTTGATAATCTGGAAGTGCCCATCCCCTCTCCAAAGTTTTTGCTGTATATTTGTCTAATATCTTTTTGGCATTTTAATATTCTTAATAACAAGTTTAAAAAGGGTGATTGTGCTTTTTCAAGTAAACCACACTCTTGAAAACCGACCACTTTGAATTACCATCTTTTGAGAAAAGCAGGTTAGAGTATTTTTGGTTGCACAGTACTTAACGTATTCATCTGTCAAGACATTGAAAGTGAGTCATCTTTGAGGAATATTCTAGCACTATAGGTTGACCAAATCCAATAAAATCCTTAAGAAACCCAGATTAAATAACTTCCAATGGAGAAAATAAATTTGGTTTTATTGAGAATAAATGAATGCCACATGGCACAGTGGTTAGTATTTTGTCACAGCGTGATCAGGTCTTTTTTCTGTTTTCTGCAACAGTCTGGATGTAGAAGCCTTGCTGAGAGCTAATTTATCTGTTATTTATTAATATATTAAAATTAAAATGTGTTCTTAATAGTCTTGCAATTTATGACCCTTTCCTGAATTTCAATTCTTTAGGGAAACCTTTCTGTTTCTATGTCTTTTCTCAAAAACTTTTTTTTAAATGATCAGGTAAAGCAGTGGGTTTTCTTTTGCACACACTGAAATTGATATATTCACTGCAAACAAGCCTGTCCTTTTGTCCCATTTTACAAGCCTCTAGACTGGATGGTAGAAATAGACCGGGATAACGATAGAACCATTGATCAGTACTGGAATTCATAATGGATTGAGTAGAAGATGGATACAAAGCAACTAACACATGTTGAGTATCTTCTGCAGAATGATAGCAAGTAGAATCTTGTTGGAGAGTAGATTCTCATTTTTGTGACCTTGTGCCAGACTAAGCTAAGTGTACTGGCG
>VCCN01002736.1:1363578-1374772 GCA_006491835.1 Architeuthis dux | reverse complement strand
TACACTGCGAGTTACCCCACTGTCAAGGGTCCAAACAGTGCATCAAAAGATCTGGAATCTGCATTGAATTCTAATGAGGACTCCTATCCTATTATGTAATAGAAAAAAAAAGGAACAAATGATCATACGTAATACACATTACAAAAACAAAAAAACGAATATGAGAAGAAGAAGAGTCCTGAACCCTGCGAGCTAATGCAGCATCGAGTGGTAGCACAAGCATTTTCAGAATGACTCTTATGCAATTGCAGTGGACATCCACTAGGAATTAATCACTCATTTCCTATATGATCTCTTACCCCATAGTAACCATGGAGGTCAATAATGTTAAAGTGTGTAGTGTTATCACTTTATAATCATTTTAAATATGTCTACTACACAAACATCATTATTACTTTTAGTAATAGTTACTAAAAACCATACTACCATGAAAACATGCAAGGTGGTATGCGGATCTATGTTAGGAGTATCAACTTGAGAAGTCGAATGTCTGGAGGCAGACCAAAACTGAATTAATATAAATAGAATGGAGCTAACAAGTATCACTGTTTAACTACGTGCTCGAGACAACCAAAGTTACTTATCACACAGTAGTAATTCTTGATACTATAAAATGTAAGTTCGACTTCTACCTAAATAGATGAATTTGAATGTCATCTTTAAAGATGCTGTCAACAGATGGACAGATATATGTCTTTTTTTTTATATATTTAGTGGGACACAAAACATTTTTATTATCATAAAGACTATGCACACCTCAGAAAAAAAATGAAAAGAGGGAAGTGCTGTTAAGTAAGTATTTTGAGTTATTCCTATTAGGCAGGAGATTGCTTATCAACTTCCAGTAAGGGGGCACTGTTTTACGTTCTGGTGAACGAGCAGCCATATTTTTATGGAGATCAGAGAAGACACATGGGTCTTGTTGACCGCAGTCATTGTATGAATAAAAGATCTGAGTACGTCTTCTGTTTGCATTTTTAATCTGTTAATATCTGTCATTACAGAAAATCATAGCCATTTTCTATAGTTTTTAGACATAAGCAATCAGAAAATAATACTTATTACCCAGAAACAAAGAAAAACTACTAAAAAGTTGCATAGTGTTATCTATGCATATGTGTGTGCATTGTATATATAAATTATTCTAGAATTGATCTATTAACCAGGACATTTGCCAACACATTGATTAAATAAAGTGCTTGGAACTGACTGATTTGGATAAACATAACCATTTGATAGCATTATCTGTGATTATGATAAATGGCCTCTTCTTTATTTCTGTTATTAAAGATTAAAATGTAGCATCTGTTTTGGTTGTTTGCCCTGCCTCAATGGGAGGATATATATGAGCAGACAAACATGATAAGTGCCCAACGAGCCATTTTTTTAAAAGTTGATATTTTCATTATTTCTAGAGCTACAATGCTCATTTCTTTTCTTTTTTTAAAGCTTGAATACTATGCATTAGGATTCAAAGAGTGTTCAAGCTTCAACATAAATTTAAAAAAACTGAACATTGTAACTCTAAAAATAACAAAAATATCAACTTTTTAAAAATGGTTTGTTGGGCAGTTATCATGCACAGACACTTATATGAATTTTTCTATTTGCTCAGGAGAAAGCTATCTACATTGATTGAAGATTTTACACTTGGCCAAATGTCATTTTCATGGTCATAATTAAAGTTATAGCAGAAAGACATGTAAACTTGATTGAATTCTCTGAAATGTCTCAATTGAAAGAAAAAAAAAAGATGGAGTTTTACAACCACAAAATCCAATATGTAAATCTTCACATTTAATATCAAGGGAAAGAACAAACTTAGAGAGGGACATGATAGTTTTCACCACTACACATTTATATATACATATGAATGAAGTCTTATTTGTCTAGAAACACACATATTGGCATTGTACATGTGTATAAAAAAGCAATTGACTTAGCTTAGCACTTTATTTTTCTCTATTCTTCCCATACTATACAGAATTATATTGATCTCACATATATGTGCACACAAATATTATCAGATAGATTTTATGGGCCAATGTTTGAAATCTATTTTAGACTTCTTTGCCAAAATCAAATAAAACCAGAACATTGAGTTTCCCAGGATCTAAATGGCATTATTTTTACTTGTAGGTTTACAAAATCAATTCCTTTCATCATAAAATCTTATTTATGTAGATTTGGAAGTAGAGACTTATAAGTAGTGATAAACTCAAATTTTTATAACATTAAAAAAGAATTCCAGTTCAATCATCACAAAGCTGTTTAAAAGACAATGCTCTCCTTGTTAGAATGAGGACACTTTTTCTTATTCAATTTATTGCAACCAGCACACAAAGGAAATTAATGTATGCACAAAAGGTTAGTTACCTAAAATAATTAATAATTATACTTATAATAACAAGTTGTAGGGGACCGGGTGTGTGTAGGGTCACCATACCGTAGACGAATATATGGCAGAACATATATCTGTCTACAATTATAATTTCAAAGGTTACGTTATCAGAAGAGTGCGTTCTTGTTCAAGGTTCAATGAAATAAATGAATAAACAAGGAGGTATATAACATATAATTTATTCACAGAACAATAACAATGATTGATTGAATGAAAGATTATGTTTCTTGCATCAAGAGTTATTATGGTATTCATAATATTTAGTATTCATTAGTTGAATGGAACAAAAGAAGTTGTAAATATGTGTATATGCATATGTATAATAATACTTGTTGTGCCATGAGCGTATGCATGCATGTGTGTGAGTCAAATTTGTTGAATGTGAAAAATGCTTTGCACGCAGGTGAAAATGTGTGTGTGAGTGAGTGAGTGAGTGAGTGAGTCAACAGCCGACCGACTGAGACTGACTTGAAATTATCTGTCGCCTGTTTATATACTAAACCGGGTAGGCTCATGGAAGATGAAATTCTAGGTGCATTTTCATTGGATGAAAAATAGCTGCTGCTGAATTAATTGTTGAGCAATCATCTGTCTGTTTGAACTTTGTGCCATTTCTAAACTGTTGGCACAATTTCCCCGGAGCCTATTTTGGTGAGATTTTGGAGAATAAAATGTTTGGAGGTGAGGAAAGGTGAAGGAACCGACAAAGTATAATAATATATTATAATTATGAATATTGAAAATAATTTCTTAGCTAACTGTTTATATTAAGTTAGTTTTCAAAAACCACATTTGTGATGGGTATTGTTATTAATTTATTTCAGCATTACATCACATAAAAATAAGAAATACTCATTTAGGTTTTATTTAATGGAACAATAAACTGAACAAAGTAGTTCAAAGTATAGAATAAAATCTTAACTATTACTTCATAGAATGCAATCATACTTGTATTATATCAAAATATGCCACTACAGTTTTATTAGCCATGGGAGATAGGTTGTGCCAAAATTTATATTTGCACAATATTTGCATATACTCTTGTCACAGTAAACAAAATTGCACAAAGTTCAATGGACAGATGATTGCTCAACAACTAATTCAACAGCAGCAGCCATTTGTTGACCAATGAGAACGCATCTAAATCAAAGGCCCATGGGAGCCTACCTATTTCAGATATAAGCAGCCAACAGATGGATTTTGTCAGTCTCAACCTTTCTGCCTAAGGGCATGGTTGTCTCACTCTCACACACACACAATGCATTCACTTTCACCTGCGCAAAAGGAAAATCTAACACTCACCACAGCAAGCAAGTAAGTCCATGATTTGACTCACACACATGCATACACTCACCTATGCATATGCTTGCATATACACACATTTACAATAATTTTTGACTCTCTTGTTTCATTCAAGTAATGAACAATTCTCCAAAAATATCACCCAAATAGGCTCCACCCGTTTCCCTCCGAAAATCTACCAGTTGGAAAAACTTCAAACATCCAAATTATTTTGGGATTTTCAATCAATGAAATTTCATCTAATTTTCATTTGCTCTGTGAGCCTGTCTAATTCAGATATAAGCAGCCAACAGAGACATTTTCATTAGTCGCAGTTTTCCGTTGCCTGCTAGGCATGGTGGCTTAACTCACACACACCCACACGCATTCACTTGTGCGTGCTAAGCATACTTACAGATATTCTCAATGAAGGCAAGTAAATCCCTGATTATTGCACATATACATACAAGCAAGTCAGTCCATTTGACTCATACACATGTATATATTTGCATACACTCACTCACCTATGCATATGCTTACATATACCCATTTACATTTACAACAACTTCTTATCGACTCTTTCGTTCCAGCCAAACTGAACATTTCTTCTTTTGTTCCATTCAACTCAATGACCCTTCCGTTCCAGTCAAACTGAACATTTCTTAATGCAATACGCATTTTTTTTTTCAATCTGTCATTGTTCTTGAATAAATTATATACATTTGTCTATTCATTTATTTCATTGAACTTTAAACAAGACCGAATTTATAATTGTAGACAAAGAGACATTTTTTGCTGTATTCCTCCTTGGACATGTGTCCATACAGAGAGGTGGCACAAGGCCCTATAATATATTTGGAAGATTATCCTCTGCTCTGTCTTCAACTAACCTTTTCATTTTTAAACTTCCAATTTTCTTAACTCTTAAATTCATTTTAAAAAATTAATGTCAAATCAAGGGAATAATTTTCGATCATAGTTACTTCCTGTGCAACTTTAGGTCATTTTTTAATTTTTTTAAAATTCAATTCACAAAAGTGTTCCATTTTTTAAAAAATTCTATTCATTGCAGAGTTCCACTGTGTTTAGGAGCGGTTTCAAGCGGTTCATGAATTTAAGAGTTAAAGTTATGTCCTCACTTCATTTTCTTTTCATATTTTTCCACAAGGTTTCCCACTCTAAATTTCTTTTTCTCAATTTTTTATGATGTTTCTCTCTAAATCTTTCACTTTTCCTTCATCCCATTCCTATATTTCTTTCTGTCAATTTTTCATGATGCTTCTCCGTAAATTCTCAATTTTCCATCATTGCCCTCTATATTTCTCATTACGTTTGTCTCTAATTCTCTCACTTTTCCTTCATCTCCCTCTCAACATTTCATGATTCTCCCTAAATTTATCATTTCTCCTTCATCCATCCCTCCCTCTCTAGATTTCTCTCACAATTATTAATGATATTTCCCCTCTAAATTTATCACTTCTTTCATCCCCCTCTCTTGATTTCTTTTCTTCTTTCATTTTCCTTTCATCATTTCTATATTATACTATTTTCCCCAATGCCTCCTTGCCTCCTTTTCTCATATCTACTTTCTATTGAAGAGATAAACTCTTCTATTTTCCTTTTCTTTCTTTTTACCTAGACATTAAACTCTTTCTCTGAACGCATTTTCAAATTTCAAAGATGTCCTACTTCAGTTCCCCAGCATCCTAACCAAATAAATGTTAAATTTATCTCCTTTATGTTATTTACTGTATACTCAAAGATCTCTTTTAAGCTCTAAAAGGGTTAAATTGTTTGACATGTAGATATTTTATGACTTCTTGGATATTTGATTTATTTAGAAATGGAAAATTTCATAACTTTGTAATATTGGTTCTCAATCTATCATAAAAGGAATCTGTTTCGTAATTCAATTTGTACCCAGGATATTATTGAATCAGAATTATTGTAATAAATGCACAGTGACCACAAAAGCATTTACACACTAGATATTTATTAACATTAGTTTAGTCTCTTACTTGTTGGGTGGAGTGAAAATAAGGTTTTTTTTTTAATTTCAAAATAGGGTTTAAACCCTGACAAATATGTCAAAATTTAGATAAAAACTAATTTTGGGTTGTTGCTACCTCTGTTCTGGCAAGGAGGAGGTGTACCACCACAAACTCTGGATGAACCTGAGGAGTGCATTTGACATGTTATAATTAACATACTGCCGGACTTCCTGCAAAGGTTTATTGAGGCCATACCATAAATTGGTGGACAACGCTGATGCGTATGTTGAATTTTAACATGGCAAGCAAATTCTACCGTTGTTCTCATCCAAAGTAATGCTAGTTGACTACAATTGACCAATAAATAATAAAGTTATTACCAATTTCCAATGGGAAGTTTCTTTTCACCCACCCTGTATGTACACTCTCTCTGAACTTACCCACTCAGACATACAAATATAGATATCCAAACATCCAATATGATGATTCTCAAGTAAATTTGGCATGTAATCAAAGCAATACAAGGAGTAAACTTACAAATTGGTTACATGCTGGTTTATCTGACAATAAGAATCACATTGAACTTGCTGTACAAAAGTTAATTGTTCAACCATCATAAAAGCAAACAGATAATTAATAGAGTTAAAGAACAACAACAAAATCATCTACCAAACAAGCCTGGCTGCTGCAGGGTCAAACTCCACTCCTACTTCTATTCCGACTGAAGAGGATTACTGCAACTTTGGTATTGTATATATAACAAATACAAAATTATAACAAATTTTCATGGATATGTAAGACTTCCCACCCAGAAAAGGCATGTTCTTCGAACATTCATGTAATGTTTGCACAAACATTGAGTGAGGACAAGTACTGTTTACAAACGTTCCACAAACAGTTGCAAACAGTGAATGAACAGTTGCTTAAGGCTTGTGTCCAAACATTTATTGGGTGTTTGTACATAAACAAAGCATGTACAGTTTAGCCACCCTCTCAAATCACAATGCAAACAACCTAAAAAATTATACAAATGGTTACAAACAGTAGATGAATGTTTGGCTGATGATTGCAAACAGTTGGTACTGGGTGGGTTGTCAGTTTGGCTCAGTCGGTAAGAGAACTGCCTACCAATCATGGTAGGGAAATATTCATTTTTTATATCAGTTTGGTTTAAACATGATGGGACAGGCAAACAGTGAAGAGTTTACTCCCCTAAATTAGCTTAGGATTGGTGTCATTGTTCTTGTTACGGGGGAAAAACAAAGTCAACTCCAGCCTCCAACTTGGACTGGAGTTCGACAATATGGAAACAAGAAATATTTGCCTTCTAGCAAACTTATAAAGTAATAAAACAGGTCTGGTTAGTCACTAAATAGAAACTGTCAAACGATTTGTTGGGCAGTGATCACTAAAAAAAAGTCTGAATTTAAAAAAAAACAAAAAAAACAAGCCTGAATGCTGCCAGAAACAAAATTTAAAAAAAAACAAGCATGACACAAACTGAGGGATCAATTTAGCATAAACTTACATTGCAAATTGAACTGTCCACTAAAAACTTATTTAGGGGGTGATTTAAAAAGAAAACAAAAAAAACGTTTTTTTCTAAACATAATAAGGAGTAAATGTTTAAATCTAGCTCCATTGGTGCAGCCTGTGCACATGATAGAAACCTAACCAGCCAGCTAGACCAACTTAAAAACTGAAGAAACCTATATTGACAGTTTTAATAGTTGAGTTTATATCTTAAAATATGTCTTCTATTGACTTTTGTGAAGTACAAGATTTGTGAACTTTGAATCATTTCATTTTGCTGTTTATTAATAGAGACTAAATTGTTGTTTAGTTGAAAAGTTACAAATAAATTGATTGTTTTTTATTCTGAAATTTATTCGAAGACTTCATCATACCAAAAAGTGGTAAAAAAAATGACGATTTGGTCTTAGGACATCTCAACCACAAATCAGATAATGAATAATTTGGGAATTGGAAAAATAGAAAATGGATATAATGGGACAAAAGAAGGTTTTGTGTTAAGCTCTTGATGTATCTGTATATATCTGTATGTTGAGTATATGTAAAGTGTATGCATACGCACACAGAGTTGTATGTAGGTAAGTGTATATAATCATAATCAGTATTCATTTATTTTTATGTAGGTGCGAAGTCAGATTCATCTTATAAATAGATATAAATTCATTGTATATGGTTAAGTCAGACTCCCTTGTCTTTGTTGTTTATTAATTAATTTTCACAACGTTTCGGCTGTGTATCCTCCATGTTTTGTAACAAAATGGACACCTGATGGAGGCTGGAAAGTACACAGCCAAAACATTGTGAATAACAAAGAACAAAGCCGAGGAGAATAGTCCGACTAAACCATGTACAATGATTAAAACACCCTGTCTATCAAAATAGAAAACAAGAACTAGATACAAATTCATTTTCATGATGTGTATCTGTGCGAATGAATGTAGCTAACTCACATGAGCATCCATTGTTTTTCCAGCGGGGAACCAAAAGCATATATTTCGGAATATATCTTAGTGGTAACCCTGTTACACGATAGGTATTCCACCCGTGGGGAACGTGTTGTACTCACCGCCATTTGCAGTGTAAGCAAGTACGACCCACTCTGATCCAGATGTTAGATGGTGCACTTGACCATTGATGGAGACATGACCTGACCCCAGATCGACACAATGGAGTTAGCACCAGCAAATAATAATACAGTCTTTTTATATGCAAACATTAAGTTACCTGTAACAATTGTACAATACCATTATCTTTTATTGAATATAAGCTTCCAACTTTCAAACCCCCGCTCACTCTTGGTGAGAAGGCATGATCCGTGTGTGTGTGGGGGGGGTAGACAAGTGCTCCATTTGTGCCCCCTAGCAGATGCCCTTGCTAATTCAGTTTTATGCTTTGATGATGGCAAGTGTTCTGAAATTTTGAGATCTATTTTCATTATTCCTTATCCTCATTGTAAGGATTATTATGACATATCAACAGATTTAAAATACAACAAAAGACATACTCACAGATTCAATTTATTCATACTTATTTACAGCAACAGGACTGACATGTGCGTTGTGTACAATCTTTTAAAACCAATATGGCATCTCAGCCACCAGAACGTAAACACTGGAAGTCGATAAGCACTCTCCTGCCTAAGGGGGATAACTCAAGATACTTACTTAACACTCATTGTTGCTTTTATTACAACATTTCAATTAATATGTTCTTAGGTTTTTCTTGGGGGTATTTTGTGTTTGGTAATCCTTTAGTCTCATCCAGTACTTCTTTTAAACACTTCTACATGAACATAGTTTTTTAATTCACAAATCTATCCAGAAAAGTCTTTTGCTTATAAAGAAAATTTAGAATTAGCAAAGAGATGGGTAAGACAATACATACAGTATTGTCTTACCCATCTCTTTGCTAATTCTAAATTTTCTAATAACTGTCGGGCTACAGAAAAACAAAAGCCAACATGTATGCTAATCTTTTTATATGGTAGGCCTTAATCGCCAAAAAGTGTTCTTGTGAGTACTAGCTCCTATATGGAGTTTAATTTTATATTCTGATTGCTTACACAATTCCTTTATGACAAACACAAATGTGTAGCTTCTTTCACCTTAAAAGCTTTCCAGTACTGTTATAAAAGCAACAAAGATAAGGATACTCATCCAAATAATGTGATATATAGCAAAACTTCTAGATTGATTGGTGTAAAAATGTAGGTTAGTGTGTCTAAACACAAAATGTTAATTCATACATGTTTACAAAAACTGACTTAACAATTGTACAGATATTTCCATTTGAGACAATTGGTGCATTGCTGTGTGTGTACAAAAATATGTTAATGCATGTTGATCCATGTGTGTGTATGTAAGAGTATGCAAATAGAAAAATGTGTATATATACACACACTTATACATATATACACATATATATACACATACAAGGATGGATCAATTTCTGTAGCCTGACAGTTATTAGCTGGATTTTGATAAGAAATGTTTACTTTATAATGTTTGGTCTATATGATTAATAGAGAAGCATTGGGTCAAGTGCAAGGAAGGAGATTATGTTGAAAAATAAATATTTATGGTGTAAAATAAATTCCTTATTCATCATTAGGCCATCGATTTATTGATACATCTACATCTCTTCGGAGTAATTCGAATTGAGCGCTCTTGTAAATAGAAAGACATATGAGTTTATATGTACTATAAATTACCGACAAATCCACCGCGGTGACTTGGAGCATTGGTAAAAAATCGGACTGCTGGCCCAGAGGTCCGGTTTCAATCCTGGCTCGAGGCACCAAGGCACTTATAGTCAGTAGCCACACTGATGAGTCATAAGACGACGAAACAGTGCTGTATATGGATTTGACAATATATATAATATATATATATATATATATATGTGTGTGTGTGTGTGTGTGTATTCTTTGTTCTTATTTATCGCTTGATAAATTGCATGCAGCAATAAAACAGACTGTCAAACCGTAGCGGATCCCATAATAGATATAAATTTGATATGCCCCGTTTTATTGATTTATTCACTAAAATACATGCACTATGTACTTTAAACATAGTGGGGTTTTTTTAAACACAAAATATACACACACACACACACACACACACACAGGTTGCCATCCAAATTTGGAGAACTTTAAGCATGAAATGGCATCCTTCAAGAAAGAAAAAAATTAAAGAAAATGGTTCTTTATTTCATGGTGAAGTGATTTCAGAAGATGTGAGAAATGTCCGGTGAGACATGAGAAACACTGATCAATCTGTTCATCCATCAAGTTACCCAATCACTCCAAATTCCCCAGACCTTTGGGTAGCACTTTGTATATAGCTGCATATAGATCAGTCCATGAGGGGATATGCAAAAGATACAATTCTTTTTTTTTTCACACGTCTTAAAGAAACTATGATTAATTATCTCAAAAAGATGTTAGTTTGATTTACTTTTTATTGCAATGTGTTTATTTTCCACTATTTTTTATTGACTTTATTGGTATGGTTCAGAACTTGATAAATGGCCGTGGTGGAGCCATAAAGTCTATGGGCTGTGTGTACTTTGTAAGGTCTGATTATTTTCTAGTTGCAAGAAGGATGAAATGAAATATAAGAAAGGTCAGCAAAAAAATGGTAAACGGCCTTGAATCAATATAAGGGAAGCAGTCAGCAAACCTTGAAGCAAAAAGACATTTAATGGCTGAAAATCAGTATTGACTGACAATCCATCCACACCAACCAGTTTGGAGATTGCTGAGACACATATATACATGTATTCATCAACCTCTTCTAGAGCCTCACCCTCTGTTCTTATGGGGGACTTTATTATTATTCAAATGAATGAATGGAGATATATATATATATACATACATCCAATGGAAGAAAGAAGATGGAACTCGATCCCCTTACAGTGACAGACTGTTTCACGTTTTTTTTCAAATTGAATCGAAACAACTACCAGGGCCTGTTTATATACCCTGTAT
>VCCN01002736.1:1315270-1327619 GCA_006491835.1 Architeuthis dux | reverse complement strand
TCCGTAAGTCATGGCTGGTATTATGCAACCATTATATACTTTCACTATATGGTAGGTGCTCAAGAATGTATTAAAAACAGGAATTACACTGATTTTTATTGGTCAAAAGAGACAAAGGGCATGGTTGAGGTGTGTGTGGGGGGGATATTTTAAATCCTGCTCTCCCGGGCCATCAAAAGCTTTATGAATAGTAGTTCACCTACTGCATTTTTACTAACATTATACATTAACAAATCTCAGTAAATGTTGGAGGAGACCCCTCAAGTTGCCAAGCTCCCCACATGGGCCCTCACATCTCTAGCTATACCACTGCTTTTGAAAGGTCTATTCAACAAGCTCACAGACCTCAGGCTTTGAAAGGTAAAACCTTTTCAGGACCATCAGGGGCCCTTGTCCCCTATGTTGGAAACCACTACATTAAATGTTAGAGGGAGGCACCTCTCAAAGAGCCAAGATCCCTGAGGCCCCCAAATCTCCAACTAAGCCCCCTAAAGAGACCATTCAAGTTGACATCTTTTCCTCTAAGAAGTTATGAATTCAGAGTTATTGCCCTTCAGCCATCTTTACTCAATGGAGTAGAAACTTTAAAACTTTCAAGTTAATTTCTCACCAGGTGTGTACTGTGTCATAATGGAATCATTAATACTAAAGAATTATTCTGTGTGTCACGAGCAAGTGATGCTATTATCCAAGACTGCAGATGATTTTGTAAGACGTCACTACAGATAAGACCTGAGACATAATCCCTGGGTTTCTAATCCGTGGTTGCCTGGCAAGAATAGAATCCGATTCAAACAGCAAATAACCAAGAGAGAAAAGCATTGAAAGTCATTCAAAGTAATCTTGTTTTCAGAAATCAGATCGACTGAAGATTCTAGCTTAAAATATAATTAAATTTAAAACCTATTATTTTATTGACTATTTGTTTATTTTAACCTTAACTGTAAAATATTTTCTTCCGAGAGCTCTCTTGATTTAAATATGCTACATAGAAATACATCCTACATTGAAAATCGATTGATTCACATACAACCAGCAAATTTCAAAATGAATAGGTCTGGTTAGTCACTCAATAGAAACTCATGCGACCAACATCTTTAGGTAACATGCCATGTTGGGGTGATTAATTAAAAAATTGGATAAAAGGGGTGATCAATGAATAAGTTACTTCCCTCAGATTTTGTTGGGCAGTGATCCTCTAAAAAAGTTTGAATTTTCCAAAAGCAAGTGTGAATGCTAACGGACAAAAACTAAGGGATCAATTTAGCATAAGCTGACACAGCAAATTGAATCCCCCACTAAAAACCTATTTAGGAGGGGATTTTTTTTTTTTAAACTTGTTTTTTTAGACATAATAAAGAGCAAATGTTTAAGTTGTCAGCCCTCTAGCTCCATTGGTGCACATGATACATACATAGCCAGCCAGACCAACTTAATGACAGTTTTGGTTGATGGTTTTTGACACAGAGCGACACATACAGATGTGCATATGAGCACACAAATGCATTAATATGCATAGAAATGCCCAGATACAAATAAACTAAGATATACATATCTAAATATTAAAAAGCTAGAAAGAAAAAACCCTCAAATATGCACAAACTTGATCACCAGAAAACTTTTACTTTGTAATATATACAGAGTGAAAAAGATATGCATAAAGTAACATATAAGAAATAAATATAGAATATGTAATGTAACAAACATGAAAGAGATATAGAATACGTACATTAAAGAGATATAGAATACATAAAGTAATATTATGGGAAAGAGATGTATGATACATTGATATGATAAGTAACATATGGAAAAGAGATATAGAATACGGGAAGTAACACACGGAAAAGAGATATAGAATACGGGAAGTAACACACGGGAAAGAGATATAGAACATGGGAAAGAGATATAGAATACGTGAACACACGGGAAAGAGATATAGAATACGTGAACACACGGGAAAGAGATATAGAATACGTGAAGTAACACACGGGAAAGAGATATAGATTACGTGAAGTAACACACGGGAAAGAGATATAGAATACGTAAAGTAACACACGGAAAAGAGATATAGATTACGTAAAGTAACACACGGAAAAGAGATATAGAATACGTGAAGTAACATATGGAAAAGAGATATAGAATAAGTAAAGTAACAAACATGAAAGACATATAGAATACTTAAGGTAACATATGGAAAAGAGATATAGAATACGTAAAGTAACACACGGGAAAGAGATATAGAATACATAAAGTAACATATAGGAAAGAGATATAGAATATGCAAAGAAATATATAAAAATACATATAATATATGATAAATACATGAGCATGTATACCTCTTTTGTTTGCTATGAAACTGACTAATTGAGATACAAGAGAAAATTAAATTTCTAGATTTTGTTGCAAGATTTTCCTTATTTGCAGCCAGAATGAAGATTATGTTATTTTTTTAATTTATTTCAGACAAGATTGATAAGCTTCCTAATGTTTCTGACATTGTCTACCCATAATTCATTTGTGTGTGAAAAGAAGCTATTTTTGTTTCTCTAAAATTACAAGACATTTATTAAATTTTCATGTTGCAATGTCCGAGTTGATTGGAGTCCTTTTGACCATTGTCAGATGTAACAATTCTTTTTAAATTTAAAAGAAGTTTTTTTTTCTCCCCTGCGTAAAGTTGGAAGAGATATATGCATTCATTCATGTCTGTTTGTCCACATAATATCTCCAAGAATTCTCAATGTATTTCAATGATATTTGATAGAAGGGTAGGCCATGGGGTAAGAAATAATTGATTAAATTTTGGGGTTGATCCAGGAATTTGTTCTTTCATATATTAAGAAGAGGTAAACAATAGTCCAAAAATCAAAAGCATTACCCCACCCTCCTCTTCATTGTAGCGTTATAAGAACTAATTTACCTCTGACAACAAAGTTGGAGAGGTATATGTATTCGATCGTGTCTGTCTGTCTGTCTGTCTGTCCACACAGAAGAAGTGATTAAATTTGGGGGTGGATCCATGTACAATGGCGTTGGCAGAGGTATTTTCTCTCTGAGTGCTGTCTAGTTAATTTTAGTGATTCTCTCCTGGAAACAAGTCACTGATTACAATCAGGGGTCGGCCCAGGGTACTGGCCCAGAGCGCCCAGAGCGCCCAGTGCTCATGTGTCCGAGACACCAGAACTTTCCAAATACAAATAGAAAAATGGGAAAAGTAAGAAAGTTCTGTTCTGTGATGTGAAGTCAGATTTTTCAGGAATATCTGACAGTTAAATACTTTCTGTTGTAGTGAAACTTAGAGAAACAATTGACAAAGGAAATTCTCATGTCCAATAACAAGCTCATTTAATTAATGTATTTTAATTTAAATAATTGATATTTAGTATCAATCAGTATAGGATAGTACCTATTCTTATATATTTATTTTTCTCGCTGTCAAACATAGAAAAGTAAATAAGATAAAAATGCCTTAAAAGGTGCTGAAGTTCAGCTTGCCCAGAGTGCCAGGAACCCTAGGGCCATCCCTGATTACAATTTAACATACAGGAAATATCCAAATGTTTCATAGTTTTTATTCAGAAAACAATGTATGACAGAAAATGTTTTCCTATTAGCATATGTAAATTGTTTTCTGATTTGTTTCTGCATCATCTCTGTGTGCACAATGAGCACTTTAATAGTAGACAAGCCAGGCTGCTGCAGGGTTAACACCACCCCTACTTATATATATATTTTCTAGTATAAATGTATTTATTTATTAGAATGAAATAAGCCATTGTGTATCTGTAGGATAAATTTTTGTAATTATGTAAGACTGGTCAGTTTGGCTCAGTTGGTAAGAGAGCCGGCTAGCAATCACTTGGTCATGATTTCAAATCACGGTAGGGAAATGTTAATTTTATAAATGTATTTATTTATTAAAATGAAATAAGCTCTATTTCTAACATAATTTTTCATCGATATACAAGACTTGTCAATTTAGATCAGTCAAAAAGAGAGCCGCCTGCCAACCAGTTGGTCATGATTTCAAATCACGGAAGGAGAATGTTAATTTTACATATCGGTTTGGTTTAACGTGACAGCACAGATGAATAGTGAAGAGTTTACTCCCCTAAATTTGGTGAGGATTGTTCTTGTTGTTACGATAGAAAAACAAAGTCAACTCAAGACATAGAAAATTAGGTGAGGATTGTTGTTGTTGTTGTTACAGTAGAAAAACAAAGTCAACTCAAGACATAGAAAATTAAGTGAGGATTGTTGTTGTTGTTACAGTAGAAAAACAGTCAACTTGAACAACAGTTTAACAATAATCACTGAAAACAATGCTCGTTTGAATACAAAATAAAATGCATATTATTTTCCCCTTTGTTAAGCTGGTGTTGTTTGTGTGCTAAGTTATTCCACTAATTATGAATTTAAAGTGGAAAAATGCAGAAGACTGGAGCCAAAAATCTAATCAATCAAATACAAATAGTTATTGAAACATTCACTCATCTTTTTCTCTTCTCATTTTTCTTTCTTGAAAATCTCTAACTAAAGTCAGCTAGCGAAAGAACTGTTTTATAGAACATACAATCCATTGTAATGATATGCAAATATTGCAGAACAGCTTGTGATCATCTGTCTAGTGCCTTGTGCCGAGAAAGTTAAATTTCTAAGTCGATACGATATATCCATTAATGAAATAAGTTGATTATCGTTTATCAGCACGTGAATATAGTATGGCGTACTAAAAGGGTTATAGCAGATGTAAACAGGATTGATAAGGGATGAGGGTGTTTGTGTAGTGTGTGATGGTGTGGGGGGACAAAACAGTTTTGTACCACCTTATAAAATTCCTCTCAGAGGCTCTGGTAGAAAGTATAACACAACTGGCTTTTCTGTAGTTAATAGCTCTCATTTTATCCATTTAGATGTAGGATGGTCACAAAGAAAGAGAGGTTAAACAAGAGATGATGTTTCCTTATTTCAAATTGTGTAGGTCAAATAAAGGACCAGCTTATTTTATTTCACGTTGTGTGACCACCTCCAACAATGCGGTTGTAGCACCCCACATGTCCTAAAGCACTGGGTACTCGAAAGGCAATTAAGAAAGACCCAAGTGTGAATGTTGGTGCACTGACCTCTGTGGCTTATTGGTCACTTTATGTGTGTTTCATGGTCAAAGCCATATAATGACATTTACTTAAGGCACGTTACTAGTTTACATGCATTGCCCTCATTCAACCCTGTGTGTCACTCACATTTCTTTTGAACATGTCATCCACAACATTTATCTTTGCTAAATGTTGCTGGTAAATCTAAACTCTGTGGTGACAAAAACTTCATCTTTGGTAAGTGTTCTCCAGGAAACTAGTGTTAGATATTTAGGCAGCCGTGGGCAGGGGTCACAGATTTGACCCCCACAGGTGTCGAAAGTCATAAACAGGATATCGACCAAAACCCAAACTGCAGGTGTCAGGGACACACCAGGTGTTCAAAAGTCATAAACAGGATATCAACTGACCCTGAACCGCAGGTGGTGGCTGGAAAACCAGCATTGGCGGTCGAACCCCATAAAAGCCAGAGAGGCAGACTGCCTAGGCTTGGGAAGACACAAGACCAATTTCCCTGTAAGAAAAGTCTGTAAGCTCTCATTATCTCTCTCCCACGACACGATGTAGCTGATGCAATAAATCTATCATTTTTATAAACCAAGTTTCAAGTCTACCTTTTTCATCCAAGTCCAAGATGGCTATACAACACTAGCAAACATATACAATCCACTTTCCATACATCATAAAGATTATACCAACTTTTGTTCAGACAATCTAATCTCTTCTTCTCATCTTTGTTATTGACACGTTTCAGACGATTCATTCTATGGCCTTCTTCAGGTGTAAAATACAATATCTGTAAGGAAATAGAGTCTCCTTTATCGGTCTCTCCTCACAGTGGTGCAAAGCAAAAATATGGTATCAAACAGAAAATTTAAACGTTAACTGCAACGCTTGTAAATAAATTATTCTATTTCAGCAACGCATGCTGTACAGCTTGTTCCATAATGTTAACATGGAAAAGTTCTCGTTTACTTTCTTTGTTAAACGAATAATTCTGTCTCATGTCTCTGTTGAGCAGAGAGAAAATTATGGTCAATAATATACCAATAATCCAATTTTTTTTCCTTTTCTGGCTGTGCTAGGTATAGAGACTTAATCATACCGCTAACCAAGCACTCAGGTAATTCCAAATAATTCATAGTTATAGACAATCATAAAGATTATTAGTAAAGTGTCCATCTCTTAAGAGACAACTCCCAATGGAGTATGGAGACGGTGACGAAGACGTACTAACCTTTATACCATCCGAGTGGACAGTAAAGATTATTAGTCTCACTTTAATGTTCACATTGGTACTGTTGCCACTATTTCTGTCATTAAGCTGTTCTGCCTTTAAACATCCTTTTATATATCAGACTAAAAAGATAAAATTGTCAGACATGTTTTTGGAGTCCACAAGAGCAATGGAGCAAGAATTGCCACACATATTCTTTGGGCTGTTTCAAATGTGTAACAGCAGCAGAGTTAGAACATTCTATAATGAGATTAGGACTAGATGAAGTGAATAAATAATATCTTCTTTCCTTTCAAGTTTTTTTCTTCATCATTCAAAAAGTGGACATAAGCTTGAGGCAAACAGATTGAACGAGATTAACAGACAGACGGACAATTGTTGCACACATTTGACAAGCTCTTTGAAAAACCTGAATTGATGTAGACATCTTCAAATGAAATAATTTAGGCAAAAAGACTACACTACTGAGTGTGTTTGTGCAGTTAATAATATAGAGTACATTTAATAATATTTACTGAGCTATGGTGTCGCAAAGAGGGACGGAAAGTCAGGGTCTAGTTTTACATTATACATAAACTGTAAATCAATCACCCACTTTAGCTTCAAATACCCACTAAAAATCTTAAACAGAGATACCTATAAAAAGAAAAATATACACTGCAAAAACACACTCGTTTTTTTAGCCATCCTGTTTTCATCTGCTATAACCCGTAAATGATAGTCAACCTATTCTATTTGTGGACATATTGTATCGATACACAGCTCTACCCCCAGAAAACTCTTCACTTGGCCCCTTATGGCCCTGGTGGGATGCATAAGCTACAACCCCTCCAAATTTCTGGAAATTTAAGATCAAAATTCACCTAATAATTATGTTTGTTATTGGTCCACCTTCATACATAAAAGCTAGTCATTATATGAACACCACTGCTAATGTTATCGTGGCATGCATCAGTCAAATAATAGGGTATAAATTGCAATATGTTGGAATCTGTAATGGAGACATGAGGAAACGATGGCAAAAGGAATGACAAGAGATTGAATTTTAACAAACTTTATACTGGCTTGTACTTCGAGTGTATTAAGATCTGCTACCAGACTATTGTCCATACACTTGTCAGAAAGAGTTTAAGTATATTTGCAAAACCGGAACAGCATTTTGAGCAGCGTGCTGAAGCTAGTCTACTGGATCAAAAACAGAAGCCTCTTTAATAGTAAATCTACAATAGACACAACTCTCAATGGAAGAACCATTTTCATATTATGCCACGACCATTGTCTTAATAAAAAAAAAAAACAGAAGTAAGCAGACTTTTAATCATATAATACCACTAAAGAAAATACTTGTTTGTAGTCATAAAACATGTGATTTTTAAAGAAATGTCAAATTCTTTTTATGACATTTTCTTTATGCTTAGATACGTGTCACATTAACTTAACAACAATGGCTCACTCAGTGGCAGTGGCAGCACCAGGCCAGGGCAAGCATGGGCATTGCCCAAGCTCCCAGCAGCTTTGCCTGAGCAAAATCTAATCTTAATAGAAAACGTGCTAAAAACCTGAATTGTCCTTCGAAACAGGAGAATAGCTGTTGTGTAGTTTGTGTTACTGCAACTCATAATAGATGTTGCCATCTTTCATGTCATATTCAACTATATATGTCACATTCAACTATATATGTCATTTTTACAAAAAACGAATTCAAATTAACCACATCAGATTCCCATGAAAGATTTTGCTATAGATTAAAAAAAAAAAACAGTTAAATTGTCTTAGCAGTGAATATAAAGATACAAGTAGAAAATGAATTTTTCTATATTAAATGATTAAACTAAGAAAAGACAAGTAAATATCAGATTGTATTCCTGGCCATACATTCAAAGATTGTTTTGAAATTATTAAAAAAAAAGAGTGTTAAAATTGTATTTAAAGATAATTCGTTTGTTATAAAATTACATCAAGGGAAAACTTTTATTTTAACTCAAAGAAGAATTAATATTTTTCATTCTCTTTCATGTTTGGTATGTGAAATACACTGCTTTCTGCATGAAATGTGTGTGTAAAATATACTTCTTTGGATTTTCAAAATATAGATTTTTTTTTTCAAAATTTACTGACTTATAAGAAAAAAACCATATGCACCATTTTTTGGTTCACTGTATATGCCAGACGATAAGACAAATGGTTTACAATAGTATTTGGAGGACTACCGTTCACTGAAACTTATCCCCATAACTGTCTATATCAAGTTTCGGTAGACCCTCTCAGTCATAACTCATTGGACATAGTGTAATATGTGTATGATGAAAACTAGAGATTTAGCTGTGAATATAAACTTTACAGAGTTCAAATAAGAATTAACATCCACTGCAATATTATCTTGGATTTTATTACTATTTGATGAAGCATTGTCAATTATTATTAATCTTTTGACTTGTATCTCTTAATTCAGTTGCTTTTCATCATAACTACTATTTTATCTGCTGTAACAGGAGGCTTTCTGCTGTAACAGGAGGCTTTCGTAGCTCAAGCAAAAGAGCAGCTGTTATGCAAAGATAGACTTCCTGAGAAAAAAAGGGATGAGAGTTTGAGTCCCGCCAAAAGCTTATTCTTTATTACCAATGTTTGCTGTTTAAAATGGCCTTAGAATGACGGTCTGAGTAGTCACGATCAAAAGAAACTGAAATTAAGATTAAAGAAATGCTAATCAAAAGATTAATAATATCGTCATGTATACAATTTGAAAGATAAGTACTGTTCTATGAGCTTTTTACTCAAAATAGTTGTTCATTTAAAAGAGACATTAGTGTTGTCAGGAAACAAAGTTACCCTAACAAATTGTAACCTCTCAAATATAAATGGTCACCAAAATAGTTAAATTTCTTTTGCTTACAAGGTGTTCATAAGTCAAGAGTTGCTTCCATTTTTACATAATTTATTTTTTGTTAAAATATCAATCTTTATTATTATTGGATGAAGTATTGTAACACCACTTTTATTAAATTTGACTAGTTTTTACCTACATCCTAATTTTAGTTGCCTTTATACAACTTATTAATTCGGGCTATTGTTTCTATGGCAATAAATAGTAAGCCTTCAGTGAGAATCGAACTCACACCCTCATTGCCAGAGGGAGACTAGTTTATGCCTAGCTGCTTTTACCAATTGCCCACGAAGACTTCATGGATTAGCAGAAGCTGATTTACACTTATAAACTCACTCTCTACAATCGACTGTGCCATATTTATGTTGTTTTACATATGAGACCTAGTAATCTTTTTATAAATCCATTATTATTGGATGAAGTATTGTAACACCACTTTTAAATTTGACTAGCTTTTACCTTTATCCTAATTTTAGTAGCTTTCATACAACTTATTAATTCGGGCCACTGTTGCTATGGCAACGAATTCTTGAGAGAAATTAGGAAGAACGATAACAGGAATGAAATGAATTGAAAATTCAATAAAGTCAACATTTAATGAAGAACTTCAAAACCAGGAGAGTAATTGAGGCATGCAAGCTCAACCTTCAAGAACAAGAAAATCCCATTAGTTTTAAAAAGAAGGGCTAACAACCAATGTATCCTCCTGATAGTCACTTATGGAGCTGAAACATGGTACTTAATCAAAAGATTGGCCTTCAAACTGAGAACCATGCAATGGGCACAGGAGAGAATCATGCTCAACATCATATAGAGAGATCACAAGACAGAACATTATATTAGAAAACAAACAGGAGTCAGAGATATCATAGAATCCATTAGAAAACTCAAATGGCAATGGGCTGGCCATGTTCAAGAATGTCAGACAACCGCTGGACATCATGACTCACAATGTGGATCCCCAGAGATCATATGCAACACTCTAGCCAGCAAAAAATAAGATGGCATGACAAACTAGACAAGTTCAGAAAGTATTGGTCTATGTCCAATAATGATAATAATAATGATAATAATAATAATAATAATGTTGTTGTTGTTGTTGTTGTTGTTGTTGTTGTTGCTGTTGCTGTATGATGTATGATGTATGATTGAAAAGACTTCAATGTTTGGACAAACAGAAACATTTAGAAAATTCAATATACACCAAGAGTAGAAATAACTGATAGATTGGGTTTTCGTTGTCCAAAAATAGCAAGACTGACCTTTATGACAGTCAAAATAGTAACACCTTACTTAGATATTGATTAGACATTAACCTAGTAACTTAAAGTACTAATTATTCTCAAGATTCTTTGGGACAAAAGAAACGCCAATTCTCGATGATTTTTTGAAAGAATATTGTTTTTGAATAATAAATACATGAAGAATATATAATGAAACTAAACCTCAAGTAAAAAATAATTTTCTATAAATACATAACATCCACCTTCACGTTCACATTATTTATGTAAGGACAGTTCACAACTAGAGAGATTGTGTGTGTGTGTGTGTGTGTAGATATGGACAAGATGCTAGCCAAAGATTGTGGAAATTTAAGGCATGAAATGAGTTAAAAAAAAAAACCAATAAAAAATGTAATTCTTTATTTTCTATAGTTTTGGCCAATCCATTCCTCTGCCTTCTTCAGGTGTAAAATTCGAGTGTGATGGGTTAAACAGAAGTTATGTTTAAAGGGGATAACCCTTATAGCACAGGGCCCAGGTGTTTCTATGTCTTGTCGGGTTTAGGTTTATTGAGAAGTAGAAGCCACATCAGGTTGAAATCCGCACTTGTCTGGCTAATGCATTTAGTCAACATTTTGATGTGAGCTGCCTCTTTGATTTTTCTCTGCTTCCAATATTGTTCTCTGCCAATAATCTGGACTTCCTCCCAAAGAGGAAGATGGTCACCGTTAGCTGATTTTTCTATCTCACTCCTGATTACGGATTTCTTGTGTTCATCAAGTCTGACCTTGAGGGGGCAGCCCATTTCTCCGGTATAGATAATACCACATTTACAGGGGATGATGTAAACATAGTTGTTCACCAGTTTGGGGTCACGAGTAAGAAAAACATCAAAGAGGCAGTTTTCTGGTGGAGTGATTCTGAGAGATGTGTGAAATGTCTAGTGAGACACAGGAAATGCTGAGTAACTTGACAAATGAACAGATTGATCAATTCGTTCCGATTCCCTGAACTTTTGGATAGCACCTCATATGTATAGGTACACAGAAGTGTAATTTTTGCATAAGTGTGTTTATATATCTGTATTTATATGTACAGTATCGCCCATAAATGAGTACACCTCTACCACTTTTAAAGTTAATCATCTTCTAAACCAAACATAGCAGGATTTTATTATTTCTAGTGAAACATTACACAATCAAAATGGATATTATCAGGTAATATTTATGACCAAACTCTACAGCATTGAGCAACACTGTATATCTGTTTTGGTAACTATTGTGTATGTGTGATAGAAGTATATGAAGCTTTAAATTTTTATTGAACAAATGAAAACCCGATTCTTTTTCAAACCATCAGTAAAACAGGATTTTGGAAACATAAAACCAACATTTTCAATGAAAATCTGCTTAAAAGCACGAAACAAACTTTTTCTCTTTTAAAAAAAACATTTTATGTTGACTCTTTCTTTTGCCAAAGATTCTGTTTTGATATTAAATATTTGATATTAAATATTTTGCATCAAATACATCTGCTGCCTTTATTGCAGTGCCGGATTAACTACGTAGAAAAAAAGCATATGCTACAGGCTCTGCAATTTCAAGAGGCCTGCGCTAAATGCTTGCAAGCTATCAATTCTAAATCAGTGATTCTGCACTTGCTCTATTACAATAGTACTATACTGCTCACAACTGTTATGAACAACTGGGTGTTAAAGGTTAGTGATTTTAACCAATTATCACCTTTAATTGGAGTTATTATTTTAACACTGATTAATGGGAATGTGGTAACTTGTGATACATATATGAAGCATAAATATGAACATATTTGAAACTGAAGTCATAGCCACTGCACAAATATCAAGACAAATATGAAGTAATACTACAGGGTGTCCCTAAAGTCTGGAAAC
>VCCN01002736.1:1281536-1293141 GCA_006491835.1 Architeuthis dux | reverse complement strand
CGCATACTATAGCAACACATTTTCTATAAGCCCCAGTTGATAATATCTTATGAGCTATGACCAATATTTTATTATAAAAAACATTAAAGACTTAAAAGTTTAAATGAAACAGAACAAAAAATATACATTCATCCTCTAAATTATACTAAAAGCATCACATTTCTAGTTCATGTCACTAAAGACCGTTGAAGTTAACAAAAAAAACTAGCATTCAAAGGGAAATTATGAATCACTGCCACCCATATATGCTGTGTTGGGGTGATCAATTAAAAAGTTGGGCTGTGATCACTAAAAATGTTGTGGGCACAAACTAGTGACCAATTTAGCATAAGCTTTCTTTGAAAATTGAACTGGGGGTTCAATTTTCAAAGAACCCTATTTAGGAGGGGAATTTTCAAAAAACAAAAAAAATATTTTCCCTACTCATTGAGGGGAGTGTGTGTACAGAATTTCAATTTTCTACTATGAATGGTTAGGGCTGGGCGAAGTCCGGCTACATAGATAGATACATATAAAAGTGTGAATACATAAATAACCTAAGCCTTTGGTAGCAATGATTAATAATGTTAGTGCTAAATGATATTTATATAAATCTGCTTTTTACAATTCTTCCATGTAGTAGCATGCTGCCAAAAGACAATGGTCATGTGACGGTTTCTATTGAGTAACTGACCAGACCTGTAATGCTAAGAGTCTTACTCTTATATAAAGTCTTATGTAATTGGTAGCAAGTGGCATAACTGGTATATCTAATCTATGGTGTTGTTAAGAGAGTGGCATAGATTGAACAGGTTGTAATTCCTCCTCATTGTCAAAGATAATCCATTTGTCTCCACTGCCCCAGTTGTGGACAACTTTCTAGAGCTGTGACAAGCAGGTAAACTCACTTCAAGAATTATAGTGCCTCTCAGAGACAATTTTAGTTCATTATAGCAACCTGATGCCATTCCTGGAAAATCTAATGCAGAAATTTGGACAAATTGTCCTTTTACTGACTATGATTCAGGAAACTCACCCCACCAGACCACATTGTTTGCCTGGCATTTTGCCCAAAGTAAAACAAGCTATTTCTATGTGCACAAAGCCAATTCTTCAAGAGCAGTATCATTAATCTAATTTAAATATTGAATAGGGCTTAGGTAGAAATCAGAAGCAGAAATATTTCTTAAAATCTTATAACAAAAGTACTCAACTTCTCTTCTTACAACTAATATATCACGAGTTTCAAACGTACCAAACTAACCATGAACTGTCTGTAGCACTGACATGAAGATCTTTTTGTTTTGATCACATTTTGGCTGGTGCACTCACTATCCTTTCTCAGGTTTACATTGCAGCAGGTAATCTTCAAGAAACTTTGAACAAAATTCTCTATCTTCGGTTATCTGCTGGTTGAGATTAATTTCAAAGATTCTTAAATGATTTATTGGTCCATTCTTTATTTTCAAATGGTTTATGATAACCAATTTCAGTAATCCTTGCTTTGACTAGCCCAAATTTCGGTTGGCTATAAAATGTTTATTTCCGGTTCACTTTGGCTATAAAAATGGCTATTACCGGTTTTAGCATTAGACTCAATCTAAACCCAAAAATTAAAAATTATTCAAATTTTAAAATCTTTTGGTTACTCTTTTTAATACCATCAACCCCAACCCCAACCACAACCCTAAAATTTTAATTATTAAAAGAATTAAGATTTAAAAACTTTAAATGAGATAACTCATGTAAGCCGTACCTCCGAAGTAAAAGCTAAGGTTAACCAGAAATAGCCATTTTATAGCCAACCGAAATTTGGGCTCATCACACGAAGGATTACCTTAATTTCTTTTCTTTATTCTGATACAATTTAACTCCCACTACTCCAAACATGCGGAGTTCAGTTCTAATACTAACCTGGACATGATTTCATTTGTTGCAGTTTGGAACATTCCAGGATATCACACCAACTTGATGCTACTGTTTTGATGATGTAACATCAGCAATAGTTTATACCATTACCAACAGTTCATCTACAGATGTTTTGATACATATCACTTGAGTGATATGCCATAAGCTGCAATTTAAGAGGAATTCACAGTTATTGGCTGATGCATCAAATTGTATACTAGATCTACTAGTGTCTTTAGGTGCCAATCCACCGGCAAGGTCAAGGGGGTTTAGATCACCCCTTCCCCACTTGGGAAAAGCACAATTTAATAAATGTTTTTAAATATCTTGATTAAGAAATTTTATAAAATAAAGAAGTAATAAGTTTACCTTACGAAAAAAAAAATGTATTATTTTGTTTTCCATCTAATAAGATGTCTTCCATCTTATTCTTTATAAATTTTCTTATCTAATGGTTCTGTGGTAAATTTCTCTGATTATTTTTTTTTACTTTACTCTTTTGTCAATTCTAGTGCTAAAAAGCTATGACTGAAATGTAAGCAAAAAATGTTAGAAAACATTACTTTCTTGTTTTTGATGTTTTAAACTTTTTCACATTACTTCACATTAATGAAGTGAAAGCGGCTGAAGTGAAACAAGAAACAAATTAAGAAGCCCTGCTATTTGTTATAAAAATGTTATCAAACTTTTTCTACAAAGGGAACATTTCCATTAAAGAAGTGTCACAAGTCATATTTTTCACTCTTCCTTTACACCAGTGGTTCACAACTTCCCACAAATCAAAGAATTAGTAGACAAAAAACAAGAACAGAGATCACATTAATGTATATATCAGTTACAAAGGCAGAATTCTTATTTCGTTTTTGTAATAAATTAGAATTTCAAATGATGTGTTCTAATTATTTTCGCTTGCTTTCTTTGAGTAACAAATACACAGCAGCAACTGTACAATTATAAAATTAAACTAATTCTTATTATAAAACTGTCTAATTATATGCAAAATAAAGTTATTATTGGAAATTATTCATTGTTGCAACTTAATAAATGGAATGGGGGAATACTAGTAATCTTATTGACAAAAGTGGAGAATGACTCGAAAAGGTTGGGAACCACTGCGTTACACTATTATTAATTTTGATTATTTTTTCTTTCATCTTACTTTGTTTTTATAGCAATGCTCTGGTTGTTTTTATATTCAATGACCATTAAATGTAGCATTGGAGCAGAAATAAAGAATTAACTTCAAACAAGATTTAAACTCACATTTCCCATCTTTGAGAGTCTGTCTGATCAGGACAGCACTTTACCTAAATCAAAGAAAAACAAGTAAAAATATCAATAATGACAATGCTTCAAAGGAACTTAGAAAATTAAAAATTTCTTTACACTTGAAGTAGGAAAAATAAAAAAACACATGGACAGTTTCATCTTCTTGTAATGCTGAGATGGAATAATAAGGGGTAGAGACGGTTTTTAATTTGGCGCCAATAGTGAATGCACACATCACTTCAAGTCACGTCTTACTATAACAAACAGCTTTATTCCACTGTAACAAATAACAATAACAAGGGCAATTAACTCTTCCTAACCGAAAGTAGTTATCATCAGCAATAGCATTGCTGTATATGAAACATACATATCATACAGAAAAACTGATCTCAAACTGTTAGAAACTGTCAACATTTCTTCAGTTTTCAAGTGAGACTGGCTGGCTGGTTATATATGCATTATGCATTCTGGCTGCATCAATGGAGCTAGAGAGCTGAAAATTTAAACATGTACTCCTTATGTCTACAAAAAAACATTGTTGTTTTCTTTTAAATTCCCCATCATAGTTTTTTAGTGAGAGGTTCATTTCACAATCTAGGTTTATGCTAAATCGGTTCCTTAGTTTGTATCTGGCAGTGTTCACAATTGTTTTTTGAAAATTTGAAATTTAGTGATCATAACCCAATAAAAGGCGAGAGAATTTATTCATTGATAACTTCTTTTTCAAATATTTTAATTGGTCACCTCCAACATGACATGCTGCCAAAAGACGTTGGTCACAGGACGGTTTCTACCAGACCTATTGCTCCTTCTTTTGAGGTTAGTCTTCAATAAAATATACAATTACCATGTTCACAAGTTCATAAATTTGCAGACAACTACAATGCATTCAAAGTACATTCATATTATGGATGTTGCAAGATGTAAACAATTCTAACAAAGCAATTTTGAAGACTAAATCATTTCTTTGACTGTCTGCCAACAAACCACACTACTGTTCCCTCCCATTGATCCAATTAAGCTTCTTCTTTTGCGCTGCTGATCATCTGTGAGTGAGCCTGATTAGGCATCTGCCATAGGCTGTACCATTCTAATCACATGAAGTCTGAGCATTCTATTGAAACTCTCAAAGACGTCTCCATTGCTAAGATTTATATCTCGCTACAATTAGATTTTGAAAACATTCAAGTACAGGGCATCACAGTGAATGAAATCTTGAATGAGACAGTTTTAACACTTTATAAGAATCAAACAAGACTTGAAAACAATTATTCGTGATACCAGCTGTTAACTTGTAATGATGAAGAAAGTCAGATAAAAAATATACAAAAAGAATCTATTTGCAATGATTAAAGCTGGGGTTCCCAAACTTTTTACTCCATCGAACCCTTCACGGAATCCTAAATCCCTCATTGACACCCAGGCATGTACAAAGAATAAGTAAATAAATCATAATTAAGTAAATGTGCAGTCTACATATGCATTAATGAGGGAATCTGTATACCACACCCTGATTTTTCAATGTGGTTTTAGATACTAAAGCAGCCAGTTCCAGTTGGGTCTGTCGTCCCTCCACTTTTCTTTCACCTTTCCTCACCTCTCAACATTTTATCTCCAAAAATATCACCAAAATAGGCTCCATGGAATTCGCGGCAACAAAGTTTAGAAAAGGTGCCAAGTTCAAACAGCCAGTTGATTGCTCAACAATTATTCAACACCAGTAGCTATTTGTTGACCAATGAGAATGTGGGAGCCTACCTATATTCGTATATATTGAGACAGACAGACAGTTTCAGTTTCCGTTGCTTGCCGGCATCAGCTGTGGACTCCTGCACGCATGGCATTCTAACATTCACCATGGCAAGCAAGTAAGTTCCTGATTTGACTCACATACACTCATGACACGACAAGTGTTATTATACATATGCATATACACATATTTACAACAACTTCTTATTGCCTTTTTCATTCCAGTCAAACTGAACATTTCTTAATGCAAGACGCATTATTTTTTCCTATATTTCATTGAATAAATTATATGTTATATACATACATTTGTCTATTTATTTATTTTATTGAACTTTGAACAAGGCTGAATTTATAATTGTAGACAGAGAGATATGTTCTGCCATCAAATCACCTAATATTTCTTAAGTCCCGATGGGCATCATCTGGGATGTTGATGAAATTTCAGTAGGTGACACCTTCTCTTGGGAGAATTCAACCCTGAAAATGTCAGCTTGATTAAACAAATGGATCAGATGTTATGATAAATTAAAATTTGCAAGCTGCAAGTATGATTTTCCAAATTTGGCACTTCATAACTATGTTATTTGAGGAGATATCTTGCTGAAACTTGATACCCTTGTAGTTCTTCACTCAAATAAGCCATTTCAGGTTTCATTCTAATTCTATTCTATGTGGTTTGGAAGTTATTGGTCCTTTAAAATGGGTAAAAATAGCTGGGGGATGTGCTAAATATTTGGCCGGCTGTAGAAACTAAACTAAGTGCATTAAAATTAAAATTCTACTGGAATATTATCATTTGATGTATGACCTTGTGTAAAACATGGAAACGGTGTTTAAAAGCATTAAATACTTTTCTGATGATCAAAACATTACAGTAAAAAACAAAAATGTTATGTGTTTGTGAAAGCAAGAAAAGAAAAGGTGTCAGTTGAGAAAATCGTTAAAATTTTGCTGAATTATAGTTCAATCTATCCTCTTTCATTCCTGAAAATTTAAAAATGCCTACTCATGTCTAACTTGACCAAACAGTCACAGAATATCCTACAGTTCAGAGAATCTATTTCAGAAGAATTCCATCCGAGTATCAATGAATTAAAGCATTATAACCCTTGAAGTTTCAAGGTGATACTTTCTCCAGAGACAAATCAACTCTGACAATTTCAGCTTCATTGAACAAACGGTTCAGAAGTTATGACAAATTGAAATTTGCATGTCGCAAGCATAATTTTGCCAACTTCGGCACTTCATAATGACAATATCTCTCAGTGAAATTAAGCAACACTGCCTTGTCAATACCTTACAGTAACCATTTCAGGATAACAGATGTCATAAGTATAAATTACTTATATAGTGGAGCGGATAACAGAAAAGTCATGCACATTATGATACAAGCATGAAATTTGGTGTTTGTTCTCCAGTGGTTTCTGATAAAATTTGCCCTATTGGCCACTTGAAAATCCAATATGGGGCCATTTTACAAGATGGCCACCAAACTGGCCTTCCAAAGTTGTTTCTTTTTCATAGAAATGTGTGTAGTTGGCCGATTTGAATGATCTTGGTGTTGATTTGTATGTTTTAAAACAAGCTACAATATCTTTTCACTAGTTTAACATTGGTATGATTGTAGCGATATAATATGAAATTAGTAATGGAAAGGTAACAAATATTAATGCCAATATAACTATATTGTGCATATGTGAATGTTCCTCTAGCTGCTACTGCACACATATGCAGCTGGAGAGTGCAGTGCATGAGAGCCCTGAGTTAAAGCACTTGCATTTCCAGTAGCAATTTTTCTTACAGGAACACTTTGTCAGTTCCTGACAGCTGGCTGCAATTGGGGATAATGTTGACCAACATAACTGCCATGTCTCTCCTTTCTGCATCCACCCACCCTCAATCAGCAGGATTGCTTGTGTCTGGCCTGGAAATGGTAGCCTGACCCTGGCCTGATAAGCAGCACACTTGACATGCTCTCTGAGGGCTGGTTGTGTTGGTGGAATTGAGTTGCACAGCGTCTGCCTGCGAGCAAAGAAATTCAGTCTAGCTTCGTCTACACCAGTTACTCCGCTTGATCTGACATATATGAGGACAATGAATCTCTCCAGCCATTGCAGTTCAAGATCACTAACTGTTGTTGGATGCTGGCTGAGATCTGTGAAGTTTTCAGAAACCTCATCACAGATGTTCCAAGTTTGCTATGCAGACTTCTTCCGTTTACCATGGAAAATAAATAACATTGCATCAAGTGAATGCATGAAAGTATGGTATACCACTGTCCTTCTCGGGCCCTATTGCAGAAACTACCTCATGGACTGGAATCCATTGTACATTGGCCCCTTGGCCAAAGGCAATCCACATGTTCTAAAGACCAAGGTCCTGTAAGGATGGCAGTACATATATTGCTATGATGAGGATGTTAGTGTCATTAGCCTTGATGATCAGAGAATTGCTACCATCTGCTGTTGCATCCCTGGCATGTGCAAATATTCATGTATCAGCTTCTTTATGACAGCATGGAGACACAGCATCCAGGGACCTCTGTGTGTTGCTAATGGCATCTTCTCCTTTTGTGACAATGCGTATGCTTGTCATTATTGCTTCACACATCTTTTCCGCAAAGAAGTCTAATTGCTGTCATCTTGAAGAAAGTTTCTCCAGTTGTTTGGAGTCTTACTGGTTCCTGTCACTTTGGTTCTCATTCCTTGCCCCCTTTATGACCTGGCTTCAGATTTCAGGCTTGACTTTTTGTACACATCAAACACTATGTTCACCCTTTTGAACTTGGCACTGTAGGATTCCACTTTCTGGATGATGTCTTCTCTAGCATAGTCATAGTCATCAAATGTCTTTGAGGTGCGTGGAGGTAAGGCATTGACCAGTGCTGAGCCATCTATGATGACTGCATCACCCCTTGATTCCCTGTCTGGAATGTTCACTTTTGACTTTTATAAAGCTTGCCACTGTCATAGATGCAAGAGACAAATGGTTCTCATGCTTGAAGAATTCTTGCAAGTCATGATACTTGTACTGGCATGAGATGAAGAGTTGTGAGAACAAATGACAGTCATCTTTTGGCACATTCTCCTTAGAACTTCCCCCAGCTTGCTTTAAGACTTGTTTAAAGGAAGAAACTGTTTTTATCAATTCAGTGATAGAATGAACATTCATCTTTAATCTGTAACCCTTTCATGAATGACTGGAACTTCTCTTTGCCCCACTGGTGATATGTACTATTTCAGCAAGAGCTGAGTGTGCAATATTCTCTGTATCTAGCACTAGTACATCTTCTTTAAATTGGTTTCCCATCTCCAGCAACACTACAGAGAGCGGTTTCACCTTCTCGAAGAAATATCTCTGGGCACTCAGTGTCTGTTCATGTCTGCTGGCATTTTTTTCATCTGTCACACCTGACACAGCTTTGTATCCAGTTACTAGACAACTCACTTTGAGTCTAGCTACCATCCATCTACAAAGTGCTACTGGGTCTTCTGTTAATCCAATGCCTCCTCCATCACCTTTGATGACTGAATTATTATAAAACCCAGACAGGTGTTTAAAAACCCAGTGCTGGCAGTCTTGTTCCACATCACTGTCTGCTCAAGTATGTAGCCTACTCAGCTACATTTGCTGCAGACAGTTGGAGCACATTCTGTTGGACGAAGTACGTGATGACATCATTTTGTGATTATCGCAAGCATCTTTTTCTGATGTTCTATAAAAAAGTTTTCATATCGGTGTGTATCGGACAACATATATGCCAATACCAATATATCGGCCGAGGCCGATTAATAAATCAGTCGGACTTCATATAACCAGCAAAATTCAATCCAACAGGCTTGAAGACATAGGAATCAACACCAAGATTATTCAAATTGACGAACTACACATATTTCTATGAAGAAAATCAACTTTTGTAGGCCAATATGGTGGCCATCTTGAAAATTGGCCGACATCTTGGCTTTTCAAGTGGCCAATCAGGCAGATTTGATCGGAAACCTCTGGAGAACAAACACCACATTTCATGCTCATATCATAAAGTGCACAATTCCCATAAAATATTGATTTTATCTTCTTCATTAATATCAATTATTATTATAATATTATACTATACTAGCATAGTACCTATAAACAATGACAGAATTATTTACGAGAGCTGTGCATTTAGCCTAGGATCAAAGTGTAGTATCTGTTCACTCTAGCAGAAGTTACAGACAGAGAAACAAACAGAAAATGTCACACTATTTGTAAAGATAATAGGTGACAGATACCAACAGATTTAAAAGGCAACAAAAAATGTACTCACAAACACATTTATGTATACACTTAATTACATTGACCGTCATCCGGCCTCTCTGATCTCCAGATTCAATATGGCCTCCGTTCACTCAGATCATAAACAATGGCCACCTTACCAGAAGTCCAGAAGCACACTCCTATCTAAGGGGCTTATATCCATATTAAGTGAAATACTTACTTTACAGCTCTTCCCCATTCTTTTAAGGTGAGCATAGTCTTCATAATAATAATACTTTTTAAAAAATGAACATCATATTTTTCTACAGATTGTCCATTCAGTCCTCCAACCTTCACGCAAACATAATCACAATCTTGTGATTGTCTTTCATGCTTTCTTCCGAAAAAATAATTTCTTCTCGATCCAGGAATTGGTCATGAACACATTCTGTCCATCTGCTGACAGCGTCTTTAGCTATATTGGAGTGTTAGTTGATTTGTTCAATGACTTCGGGGTTAGATTTAAGATGACATTCAACTTCTATTTAAGTAAAGGTCAAACTTACATGAAATGAACAAGCATTCTTTTTAGTATCAGGAATTTTCACCATGTGATAAATAACTTTGGTTACCTTGACCGCATAGTCCAACATCAATACTGTTTGCTCTGTTCTCTGTATATCAATTCAGTTTCAGTCCACCTCTGGACATTTGACTTCTCCAGTTGGCACTCGCAATATAAATCCACATTCTCTTGTCTGGCTCCTTTAAACCAATCGGCACTACCTTTAAGGCTGTGTCTGGAATCTTCAGGCATTCACTGCATCTCTATGTCTTCAATTCATTCGGGGGTCCTGCCCTGGACCTTGCTTCTGGTCCTTTTTCTATTTTTACTGGCTTAATTTAGAAAAGCCCAGAAGTACACCGAAGTGCCAATCTTGTTTATATTAACTTCTATCGTTCAGAAGATTAGTAAATCCGGCCTCTCTGATCTATCAAAATCTAACCAGATCACCTATCTGACTTCTCCTTCATGAATCTTTCCAGCTTTAACTCTTTCCTCCCTGACAGCCAAATTTTCAGTGATTATTCCCAATGTATCACTTCCAAGTCCAGTGAAATAAAATCATGACAAAGTTCATTGAAAAAGGTATTATTATTGATTGATTGACATTACGATTTAAATCTGTGTATGATTTAGTAATTTTTTTTTTGTTGCCCCGGAAATAATGCAAATATGAGATCACACTTTTACACGTGATCAGGGCAGGAGTGAAATTTATTATCACGCCTAGAGGCATTATCGGGGAAGAAAGAGTTAAGATTCAAAGCTTCTTATTGTTGACTTCTTTAACTTGATAAGAGCTATGTTTTCGTGTGTGTATCACTTCAGATCGCATTCTTTAGGACCTTCTTTCAGTTGGTTTTCCAACGTATTCCATAACATATAAAAGAAGTAGTCTTAATCCCTAGGCTGTTTCCTCGGTCTCTCTACAGGCTTCCGTAAACTAGAATACTGTCTGGCTACTTAAACATTATTGACCTCCAGGGTGACCGTGGGGTAAGAGATCCTACAGGAATGAGTAATTCTTAGTATTTATTGGTGTCCACTTACAATTACATATCTGAGTCATGCCAAAGTCACGCTTGCTCTACCACATAATACTACATTAGATCCAATCCTTTGTCTCAGATCTCCGACTCAATGAGGGTTTTTCCAGGACCCTTCTTCCACTCATATACTGCTCTTTTTTTGTAATGTGTGACGCTTGGTCATTTTTTTCTTTTTCATATTAAATAATAGGATAGGAGTCCTCATTAAAATTCAATGCAAATTCTGGATATTTTGATGGCACTGTGTGTGTGTGGCATCATTGAACTTTCGTTGTTCAGGACACCCTTTAGCAATACCGGTAACTAGTTTTGGTATCTGTGGAAAGGCAATCTTCCCGGATATATCCAAAGCTTCTGCAGTTAAAATAAGCTCTATTTCTGATTTCCTTGTCACAATGATGAGCAATATGACCAAGCCGGTTGCATATATAGCAACATTTCATCACAGTATAACAGTAACATGACAGGTGTCCAATTTCTTTACACTTACAAACAAACTTGTCTAGAGTAGCAATCACTAGCTAAATGACATACATGGCGGCATTTGTAACAGCAACTAGAGTTTGCATGCCTATTGATTTTCGGGTTTCCAACTTCCCCATTTTGGGATTCAGAGATATATCAACAGCAGTGACATTTAGAGTCATTAGATCCTGCAGATTTTGACAAATTCACCAGACTTCTCCTGTATCTTTTTACATTTTCCAGTGGATCTCCTTCAACTCCTTTTTTTTAGGAAATTCTGACATTTTCAGAGCAAATTTTCTTTTCTCCATTTTGTGTCAAACCAGATCTCACCTGGTGTTTAGAATCTTTCCATTTTCTGACAAGTTTTGTGTTGTTTTTGTTG
>VCCN01002736.1:1037404-1047575 GCA_006491835.1 Architeuthis dux | reverse complement strand
GTAAAATGGCTGTTTGTTCAAATACTTATAACAGGTACTGTAAGTATCTTACTAATATTTTGTATTTCTTTTGTCATTCTGTCATTTTAACTACCTCATCACACAGTCCCTAATAATGAACTTTTTTGCTATGCTATTTTACATTCAGAGTTGTTATCAAATAATTGTGCTCTTTATAGTTTTGGTTATTCACTTTTATATCATACCCAGAAAGACAACAAACATGTAAAAATGTATTTTTTAAATCAGTTTTTGCTGCTGTCCGCTGTATGATGTATGGCTTTGGAGATGACCAGAACCCCTACACTGAATCAGTGGACCTACTCGAAGATTTAGTGATTGAGTACATTACAGAAATGGTGAGTAGCTAACGTTGGGATTAAAAAGGAAATGGGGGGAGGGGGAGGGGGTTTCACCAAAGAATTCTTAAACACTTTACTGATATTAAACATTATATAAGGGAGGCTACTCTTTTATATATGACTTATAATTATTTGAGTGCTCTCCCATATGAAATATTGGACATTTATAAACCCACACTTATGCATTAAATGTCCAATATTTCATATGGGAGAGCATTCAAATAATTATAAGTCATATATGAGAATATATACAAATGAGACTAACATTCGTCCACAAAATGATTGTAACAAAATAAATTTAAAAAATGTCTTTTTGATTCTTTTTCTTTGCCAATTTTAATTCTTAAATTCGTTAAAAAAAAATTGATTTGGCCAAAAGATCATTAATGGACTCAAAGTTGCTGGTCCATTACAATCCTAATCTGCCTCTAATTGTACATTGCGATGCCTCTCCATATGGAATTGGAGCTGTACTGTCTCTCCAGAGCATGAAGGGCTGGCCATTGTATATGCAACCAGGAAATTGCATCAGTACCTCTATGGGCACACCTTTGCAATATACACAGATCATAAGCCATTGATAGGATTGTTGTAGGAATCCATACCAGTGCCTGCAATGACAGTTGCACATGTTCAATGTTGGGCCTTACTTTTATTATTATTATCGGTAATTTCAAAATTTCTGGAATAAAATTCCAGGCGTTCCAGATAATTTGGGAATGATTCCGTCCCTGAAAGATTAAATTTGTCTGCTGCCATGTCTATTTTGTATCAAATTTGCCAACTGAAAGAAGACACAAGAAACTTTTGCATATCTTTCAACCAATTGAGACAAATGCCCATGTATTTATACCCAAAGTAAAAGGATTTGGCGCTTACTGTGTAAGAAAGTTTAACTCTTGGATCTCATCCTCGTCGCCATTTGTGAAGAGAAGGGATAAAGTTATCTTGCTAGAGTCAGTAAAGGCTTGTACATAAACACAGGTCGCTCGTTAGGAGAAGACGTGTTCCCATTTGGTATGACACCGCTTTTAACCACTCAAAACCTCTCTTATGCAAATACAGTATACACAAAACCCAGAACTGGTGAGTTGAAATGAAACGCTATTTACATATATACATCAGAATGTCATTATCAAGGGAAATAATGTATGGTTAAATTATCCCCCTTTGACTAGTTTTTTTGTTTTTTTAAATTTCTTTGATTTCTTTTCTTTCTTTCTTTTTTTCCTATTCAATTCACAGAAGAGTTCCATTATTTTTAATTCTTTTCATTGAAGAGTTCCACTGTCAATTACTAGTGGTCTTTGCATTAAAGTGTTTACATTAAAACATTATAGGAAAATTACTTTTAAATAATTTTTTTCCTTCTGAAATTTCTAAATCAGTGGAAACTCTTTTTATTTGATGTTAGCTGAGTCTACACAGTGCAAGAAAGACTATAACTGTATTAATTTAGGATGCATTTGTTTATTATTTTGAGTAATATTTTTGTCTTTGTTTTCCATATAATTTGGGTTTTTTTTCTGCCCTTTCAGACCAAAAAAGCAATGGAGGTGGGTCGGCCAGGACGTATTCAGGTGGAGGATATCATTTTCTTGATACGTAAAGATGCAAAGAAATATTCACGAGTGAAGGAATTACTGACAATGAATGAAGAACTGCGCAAGGCTAGGAAAGCCTTTGATGAAATCAAATATGCCACCACAAAATGATCTTTTTCTTCTTTCTCTCTGTTCTCACTTGGCTGTAAGGTTTTGTAAATAGAAACTTCTGTGACTCGTAGTTTTCCAGTTAAAGGGAAAATATTGCCAAGTGCTGACGAAGAAATAATTACAAAGACTGACTTGTGTCTGAAATATTTTTTTTCATTTTTAAAATGGACAACTCAGAAAAACTTTTTATTGGAGCCAAATAAAAGTTTTAATATTCTGTAACGCGTATTTCTGTGATCGCATTCTCTTTTTGTTACACTTGGAGCACTTTATCTGATACTGGCTTTTTTGCAAAGTCCATTATGTATAATTTACGACCAAATTTTGCTTTTCATTTAACCCATAAGTTGATCTGCACAGATATTTCATCCTTGATTTTTAACTCCTGGAGTGTACTAAGTGACATCTAATGAACATCCTGGTGCAATCACGTGACTGTGTGTCAATTTGCCTACCTAATAATCCCACATAATGTTCCTTCAAGTAGAAATGGGTCTGGGTTCTTATGGGTTTTAAGGATCAACCTTTTTCTTGTCAAACTCCAGACCAAATTGGAGTTGACTTTATTCTCCCCCTGTAACAAGAACTAGTCCTCACCTAATATTCAAGAGAGTAAACTCTTCACTGCTTGTCTATCATGTCACATTAAACCAAACCGATCTATAAAATAATATTTCCCTACCGTGATTTGAAGTCATGACCAAGTAATTGGTAGGCGGCTCTCTTACCAACTGAGCTAAACTGACATGTCTTATACCGGGATCTACCGTACAATCACCCAAGGTGGTAAAATGGAAAAACAGCTAAATTTGGATGGAAAAAATGGACCAGGACCGTTATTTAAAGGCCATCACAACTGCTAAATTGAGCATAATAAAACAATAAAAGTTATGACTCGTGTGTTTTTATTCACTTCACTATCAATTGGCAACTCGTTTTAATCGTATTTGTTACTTGTTTAAAAGGTGTTTTCATTTTAAGTTGCTATGAGAGCCGAATAAATATATATACTAAATAGACTATTTAGTACCTGCAAACACAATAAATAATATAACTTGTGATTGGTGAAGAAGTATCAAGCGAATTAATTTCTTTGAAGCAACTTTTTGTTTACACAACGACTTGACAGATATTTCGGACTTGATGTCTTAATTATTATATGCGTATTCAAGTTGTCCAGTTTTTTTATACTAAAGTGCACTAAAACATAGATGCTTTCAATTTTCATCTACAAAAACTTGCCCACCTAAAATAACCACCCATGGGCAATCTTACAATAGATCACAGTATATTTATTGTGTATACAATACAAAAGTTGCAGTAATCATTTTCAGTCGGAATAGAAATTTTTTGAGTGTTCCCAGACCCACAAAATGGTGATGTTGGTATGTTAGGCTGAGTCATCAGAGGTGAGGAAGAGATTGCATGCTGCCTCTATATCAGCTCACTGCGAAACAAACACTGAATGCTATTTTTTATTTCGCCTCTTCGTAAAAGCAAAAACAGTGGCATAAAGCGAACTTTCAAATGAAATGGAAAAAGCATTCAGTCTTACTAATATCTTTAATTCACATTGATTAGTTTTGTGTGTGTGTATTAACACAATTTTTCATATAATGACTAAAAATCAGTATTCATTCATAATGCTATGAGATGCAACTAAAGTTCTTAACGTGTGCACTTCAAAAAAAATACCCATGGCATCTCAGTATTAACCACAGATGTCAATGAATACCTTGGTCTTTGAACTTTGAACTTTGAGTTATTTGGTGGACAAGTTTTTAACCGAGGCTGAATAGTCTTTGAAAACTGGTGCTGACAGAAGAAAGTGTTATAATACAGAGGAAGCCGTTTATTATAATCACTGATAATGTTGTCAAATGGTTATTGTTATCAAAATCTATTGGTCCCAAACACTTTATTTAAAATAAATTTCATAATCTTCTATAATTCCACTCCTACTTCTATTCCGACTGAAGATGATTACTGCAACTAGTTTTGTACAAAATAGTTAGGGGAGGCGACTCTTCACTGATTTCCAATTAGAAATGAAATCAGTGAAGAGTTGCGTCCCCTAAATAAGGTGGTGATTGTTCGTGTTTTTACAATGGAAAAACAGTCAACTTGGAGTTTGACAACAATGAATGTAAATTGTTCCAATTTTTATATTCTTTGCTTAATGTTATCAGCCATTATTGTTTTATAAAAATGGCAGAAACCAAAGTCTTAAATTTTCAGAAATATCTTTACCCTGTTCAATGAAAAGCTGAGAATATTCATTAATAAATATGAAAGAAATTTCATGAAATATTCTTGGTTGCGATGTACTACTTAAAGTGCTATAAAAACTTTAGTTTACATGCATATTTGCATACTGATAAGTAGGGCTGCAACGATACGTTTTTTCACGATAAGATATGTAACTCACGATACAAGATTTATTTAGATAAATGCCAAAATTAACTCGATTAGAAAAATAGAAACTGCAATGTACACTGAATTACTGATTTGTAGTAGAAAAGTCTCTTTAAAACGGGAGGACCACAGGGCACAAAGTCTCTTTCACAGGACACCTCTTCGGAAGGAACCTCTTCCACACGACACCGGCAAACGCACTGTTTTCACTCGAATAACTCTACACCAATAACGTTCGTCAAACCACTGCCAAAAGCGAATTATCCTCACTCCTTATAATTAGCCATCTATATCCTACTAAGGAATGATTTAATTGCCCGTATGCAAAGTGGCTGGCACAGCAAGCCCGGATGTTCTAACAGTGCTGCCACACAAAGTCTCTTCAGACGTAGCTGGGTAGAGGGCTCTGGTTCGATCTCACCGTCATCATATGATTGTGTAGTTATTTTTTTCGTTTAGAATGTATGTAAAACAAATTTCTTTTTTCAGGCAAATTTAATCTATTTAGAACATTCTTTTTTTAATATTGGGGGGAATTGTGGACTTTATGATACAAGCATGGTAAACGTGAAATGTTGTTTTTATGTAATAATGATATTTTCGAAACTTGGAAATATGATTTAATGAAAATTTGAAAACCATCTGTATTTTTTATGTCAACATGAGCATTACCTCTCCCAAATTATATCCTTTTTGGAGGGTTGGGGAGGAACAGTGTTAAAAAGGTAAAGCATCCCGTCTTTTAAGAGACAACTCCCAATGGAGCCCGGTGCCGAAGACCCAGTTTCTATTGCATGCGTCAGCTTAGTGATCCTTGCAAGTTTCAAGTCTGGTCAAGACCAGGACTTTATTCCTACAAGACTTTATGACCACACCCTTGGCAGGATGCAAGTCCACCGAAGGGATACCACACAGCTTAGAGTGTACTCAATTAGCTGCTGAGTGCACAGGGAAATTTGTCCTAATGAAGAGTTTTCCACACCCTTTGTTCATACTGGGAATTGAACCCGGCACCTTCTGCATGTGAGGCAGACGTGCTAACCATTACACCATTCAAGCAGACAGTGGAACAGTGTTACCTCACTGTAAAAAAAAAAAAGATTTTCTCTTTTTTAGAAAAGAATATTGTCTTTTTCCTTTTCTAGCCAAAAAAAACTTCAGAACAACATTTTTTAAATTTTAAATAAGCTAAAAGAATTGTTAGGGAAATGTTATGAATCGATGTATTGCCAAACAGAAAAATATTGCGATATGCAGATGCACCGGTGAATCGTTACACCTCTACTGATAAGTAGAATTAACCCCAGTAAAAGCCAAACAGAATGATTAGGTAAGCAAAGGAGATTGTTGTTGGGCCTTTTTCTATTGATGCACCAGTTGCTTAAATGGTACATAAGAACTGTAGATTCCAAGTTAATGCTTGGTTTGAAATTTATTCTTTGCACAGTTCTGCATTGTTAATAGCATGTATATTTAAAAAACATATACTTTATCTTTTGGGCAATACTTATATTCATTAGAACCAAAGATTTGTTCACTTGTTTGAAACAAGAAAAAGTTACTAAAATAATTGAAAAGATGCTCCTTGTCTGCAATATTTAATGAAACATGTATGGAAACATGTACCTATGTGTGTATGATGTCAGTGTGGAAAGTATCCAGCCATTTTGAATATTTCAAAAATTGATTGTGCAGCTGTGATGTAACTTGGCAACCAGTCATAGGGGACCTTACTACACATGCATGAAAAGACACTCTCCTGTGGGGTTACTTAATTAGCAGTGAAACACCATTGAGTGAGCTTGTGTACTGTGTGAACTTTGTATTCACAATGACTGAGCGAGTCATTTTTTGCATCTCATGTAGGTTTTTTAGCAAAACATTGCATCACACAGGTCAGCAATATTACTGGTCAAAATTGATTATTTCATATATATATATATAAGCAGTAAACCCTCGCTATAACAAACTAATCAGGGGGAAGAGATGATCGTTATAGCCGATGGTTGCACCTCGTTCGGTAGATAAAAAGTAAGTTCGGTAGTTGGCCGCATTTAATGAACACCATTCGGTAAATCCAAAGGCAATTAGGGTGCTCCTCATTCTATTTTCGACCTTACCTTACATGATTTGGCAGTTCGGTTGCCCCCTGTACAATTTTCAAACTTACCTCTTCATGCAAATGACTAATGTTATGTACGTACAGTTCTATCAAATATATTTGAGACCATACTTTTCCATGAGCTCAGTCCAGCTCTTGCCACGCTCATGATCCTCAATAACTTCCAGTCTTCAGAGACAATATATTCTTCTTCAGCTTCTCTGGAGGAGTAGACACAGGTGTACTATGCTTGGAAGCCATGGCAGAAATGCATGCATAAAACACAACGCGATAAGCACAAAACAAAAAACATATTGACGCGAACGAGTATCCAATGAGACGTAGTGCCAGAAATCCTTCACACAAACTGTTGTATAGTGCCTTCATCCTCAGGAGGAAAATCGTGAACTGGACAATCAGAAAGGATGACTCGGTTGTAAAAATATGAGACATATTTTTATTTCATAGCATACAAACGGAGAATGAAGAGTGGGAGAGTGATGATGTGTGCCGAGAGACCGTTCCCAACAGGGGAACTTGGTCTCATGCCTTCCCAGCCCTAGGCGGTCTGCCTCCTGGCTGCTTGGGTCTCTGTTCTGTGTTCGGGTCTGCTCTGAGCTCCCTCATCTCGGATCTGAGCTTTATGGATTTCGAAAACCCACGCTTGTGTCGTTTCCGGTTTCCACAACCTGTTTTTTGGGACACCTAAGCATATGCTAAGGTGACCGGGTCACTTCCACACTTTCCACACAGGTGTTGACCTCGAAATAACCTTTTCGTGGTAGTATATCATAACAAAACGTATCCCATCAGTCTTGGCACATGTACGATCAGTGTTTGATTCTTGCATTTATCAATCATTGTTCGGTAAATAAGAGGAAAGTTTGTTATAGTCCACATGTTTGCCGCATTTATCGAATTTTGTTCGGTAAATCTGAAGTCAGTTCAGATGGATCCACAAGTTCGTTAAAGCCAAAATTTGTTATATCGAGGTTCATTATAGCCAGGGTTTACTGTATATATAATGTACACACATACACCTGTAAAGATTTTTGTTTTTTAAGAGTTTGCAAAGCAATCTTTTTCACTTATGTTCAATTACAGATACCAGGTTTTATTGTCTATAACTTTGAGAAAAATCATTAACATACCAACTTTTGTTTGGACAATCTCTTCTTCCCATCTTTGTTCTTAACGCAACATTTCGGCCGATTCATTCCACGTCCTTCTTCAGATGTAAAATGTAATATCCGTAAGAAAGAGCACCACCGGAGAAAGAGACTGATAAAAGAGACTCTCTTTCCTTACGGATATTACAATTTTCACCTGAAGATGGCCATAGAAGGAATCGGCCGAAATATTGTCTCAACAATAAAGATGGGTAGAAGAGGTTCGATTGTTTGAACAAAAGTTGGTACCAGGTTTTATTTCTTTAAAAAAAACGAGAGAAATACAAGAAAAACAATAATATAAAATAAAAACTCAATGTTAACAAACACAATGGCTGTTATCATAATTTATTTAATTCTGCATTTTTTTTCCCATAATATTGGTTCCAGAAATCAGTACAGAAACAAAAGAACAATTCCTGTTTATTTGTATTTTTTTTAATGAGTCGCTTCTGAAAATGTTCATTTGTACATGATGAGTTGTAGAGTGTATAGATCTTTGGTTTAGTAAGAACAGATATGTTCTGAGAAATAAATAAATAATTAGAAAGTACAGATATATACTCTCAATTTGCATCACATAACTGAAAGTACAAAATACAGAAGCAATAAATGCAATTATAAATGCTTTAAACTCCCAGTTAATACAGCATATTGTTGATCTGTGGTATGAGTTAGCCTAGCCTGGCAAGAACCCAAGCACTAGCTCATATTGAGTATCACTGCATATTTTATATAACAGGAATTGATAATCAAGTGAGAAGACATTTCTTTTAAAATTGCATCAATTTGAATTGAAATTTTCATATGCCAACAAACAGTTCAAATTGCATCACTTCTCACCTTATACAGATATTCATGAACGCACACACAGACACACACTCAGGTATGTTTGCAGAAATATATATACACTCTCACGCTTATACACATGCACAATATTCCGACAGATTTCTTTCTTGCTTGCTTTCATTTTCATCATGTTGACATTCAGATCTGAGATTTCTGACCAAATTCTGGCACAGATAACAATGGCCATAACATCAGCTGCTAGCTGCTTTATTTTTTTTCTCTCTACTCAATAGAGACTTTGAAAAAAGAAAATAAAATGTGTTGTATCTACAACAAAAATGTTCATGTTTGACCAACCATTCCACCTAACAGGAAACAGTAGAGAATGTAGACAGACAAATATTACATGGTTGTCTTTGGCTGAGGAATTCAAACGCTGTAAAATTGTTATTAGGGAATTAAAAAAAAGAAAAATTATTCAAACAAGTTGATAATGCTGGATTTTATAAGAAAATGGCTTTCATGATAACAGAGTGGAGGATGAAAAAAAAATTACTTAAGGCTTAAATATTCCTTTAATACTATTGAGGCTTTTGAGATAATATTTATAATATGTGTACATGAATGTGTTAAGTACTGCAGACAGGTTATTATAGACTTGCCCAAGGTCTCCATCACTACTAATATTACTACTACTAAGTTTGTATTATTTTTGGATTTGTCATGTACACAAAAGTACTGACCATGCTGGACATAATGTGTGTGTATGTATATAATATATGTGTGTGTATAAAAAAAAATATTGTAAGATCTCAAATTTGCTATCTAACAAGTATTAAATATCTATACTGTAGACTTTTGAAATTTATAAATATACTTTTCAGCTAAAAAAGCCATTTTCTTGAAAAATTGAATATCTTCAGAGATGGGTTGATATTTGATCATTTCATAAGGAGTTCTTACATTGACAATATTTTTACAAATTATGAAGCTCAAAAATCTTTCAATCCACAAATTAAATGATATAAACAATAACAATTTCTAGAATTAAATAATTACACAAACTTTTGGTAGACAAGGGGTCGGTTTTACATATTGTGTTTTGACTTTCTACATTCATACTGTTTGTGGAACTCTCCTGTCAGGAGGATAAGAACTGCCAAACATAATCTTGGAATATTATGCTTCATATTGCATAGTTATAAATAAGAACAGTGTCCATTGGACACGAACACACACACAAAATCCAGGAGTTCTGTTATAATAATTATATATATATTTATAAAAAAATCAATTCATATAAAACCCAAAATATTTCTTTTTAATATTTGAAAAAAATATATTATTATTAGTTGCTGATTGTTAACGGTTTGATGAGAGGGAAAGCTGGATAGATTGAAGAAGTGAAACATTCGAGAGAATACAAGTGAATTTTGACATTCACCCAAGGAAATTCAGAGATGAAAAAGAAGATTGACAGATGAAATAATGCAGGTGGAAAGTGAATGATTTTAACAAAAATAAAACAAAAAAAAAACTTATTTACACTAAAAACATCTACACATACACATTAAAAAAATCCCATAAGTATTTCTATGAATACATACAGTTTTTGTTTTA
>VCCN01002736.1:987649-1001451 GCA_006491835.1 Architeuthis dux | reverse complement strand
TGTTATTTCTATATTAAGCAAATTATTCTTGTCTTACCTCTTGTCCTTGTGAAAGTTGTAATTCTCAAACCTTCCAATTGACTATTTCAAAGGAATATGAGACTGAGAGAATTTTGTTTTATAGTTGCCATATAAGACCCACAAGCATATAAAATACCCCCTCCCATTTCATTAGGGAATATTAAGAAAACATTTTTTAATGTTTTTACGGTTTGAGCATTTAATGTTATTGAAATATGTAGCTACAGTATAGCAGGACAAACTTGGACAAAACATGCAATTAGCACAGCAGGAAAAATCTGTTTAATACTAAATACTGCTGTAATTAACTACAGAAAACAAAATGAATTTAAAAAAAACAGCAGATATATTTGCTGTTGAGTGATTCTCACCGAGATTTGAATATCTTCTTTCGGGATGCCAATAACAGAGAAGACTCGCAATAGCTAGTTACTAAATCTCACACACACGACCGATTTCCCAAACTTCATAATTACACATACCGCGCATAATTTTCGTTTCCTTCTGAACAATAAAAATGCGGCTAATTGACAATCAGGTACGGTTGACCCACTAATAACACGTTTATATTTTGCACAAGCCCCGGGGGATATTTTGGGAATAATTTTAAAAAAGAAAAGAAGTCGGTCTTATAAACCACCAAATACGGTGAATATTGTCTGGAATTCCGAGAACAAGTATTCCAGGAATTATATGGACCAATATCCCCATCTTTTTTGTTTCGGTCCTAACGTTACGTCCGGTGCATTCTCCGGCCTTTCTCGCATACAGTAAAAATCTAAAAATCGCAAGGCCGGTTTAAGCTCGTGCTGGACCAGTAGCATATTATTTTTTATATATAAAGGGACCCTAAATCAAGAAAATATATATATATATTAAAACATATACTTTTATTTTTTTTTCATTTGCTATACAGCCAGATAATACAACAAACATGTCTGACATTTCAGTAATAGTATGTAAGCATTTAGCGCGGTGCCCTTGAAATTGCGGGGCCCGAAGCATATGCTGCATAGTTAATCTTGCACAGAGTCTATGTCTCTCGGATCCGTGAGCTATCCTAATTCGAGTGAGGAAAATTCGTAATAACAACAAAATGTTGTGAGCGAAATTAAGGGTTTCGCTGAATGCTCTCTGAAGATTATCGAACTCGAACGTGACATACGCCAGGGGAAGGCCAGAGAACGTATCGACCGTAACGTTCTGATCAAAACAACAAAGCTGCGGATACTGATCCGTCTAATTCAATGAATCATAACAACATCTCTTCTCGGAACTTGAGCCAATTTTTACATGTCCGGAGTCATGTGGACACAAGTCGATGCTTGGTATATAATATATTGCCTTATGTTTTGGTTAACAATACTACTGTATCTATTTGCTTTTTCAACCAAATATATAAGAGTCAGGTTAATATTTTTAGTTCATAAGAAATAGTTCATATTTGTATTGCCACAAGTACACAGATCTAACAATGATTCTATTTCGATGGAAAACTGCATTCAATATCAATTAACATCAAACTTCTAAAAACACTTCCATATGCCAGTATTTAGCCATGGACAACTTTTTTGTTGTTTTGTTTTTCATAACCAAAGCATTGCAAAATGTGTTAAATGGATAAAATCAAGTGAATTCAAAGCAGACTATTTTATTGTTGTCTTCTGTGACTTTTTGAGAATTAAGGAGCATATTCATTTTATCTTTAAGATTATAAATTTGTAAATAAATGAATAAGCCATAATTAAAAAGTGTACATATTATTTCTTTCATTTTTTGTATTATCAAAATAAGTAAATCACTTCTGTATTGTGTTCATAATTTTCAAATATGTACCATGAACTTCCCACGGGTACTACTGGTTTGGTTATTATTATTCAAGACCTAAAGAAGGCATTCATTGGTATTCGACAGAACAGTATAGAATGGTTATTCTCTACTCTAACGAAGTTCAAAAACTGAAGAAGGTTTTTCAGTATGCCAACTCAACTACCAATACTAAAAAGGAGAAATATTTTCTGTTGAGTGATCCTCTCACCGAGAATTGTATATCTTCTCTCGGAATGCCAATCACAGAGAAGACTCGCAATAGCTACTTACTAATTTGCGCACACACGACCGATTTCCCAAACTCTAATTATTACACATACCGCGCATAATGTTCATCTCCTTTATGAACAATAGAAATGCGGATAATTGACAATCATGTACGGATGACCTACTACATAACTTTCAATTTTACAACATCCTGGAACATGCATAATTTGACACAACGCTATTTAAAAGAATAGAAATAAAACACAATTGAGTGGTAGTAGAATGAGACCAATAGATAGATAGATAGATAGATAGATAGATAGATAGATAGATAGATAGATATGAACAGAATGAGACCAATAGATAGATAGATATGAATAGAATGAGACCAATAGATAGATAGATAGATAGATATGAATAGAGTGAGACCAATAGATAGATAGATATGAATAGAATGGTACCAATAGATAGATAGATAGATAGATAGATATGAATAGAATGGTACCAATAGATAGATAGATATGAATATAATGAGACCAATAGATAGATAGATAGATATGAATAGAATGAGACCAATAGATAGATAGATAGATATGAATAGAATGAGACCAATAGATAGATAGATATGAACAGAATGAGACCAATAGATAGACAGATATGAATAGAATGTGACCAATAGATAGATAGATATGAACAGAATGAGACCAATAGATAGATAGATATGAACAGAATGAGATCGATAGATAGATAGATAGATAGATAGAAAGATACGAATAACTTATACACATGTAAACAAACTGACACAGATACCGAAGCAACATATGAATAATATAATAAATTTGCAACTCATTAATCGTTATTTTCAAACAGTGTGAAGGAACTAAACATCTTTTTTTCTTCTCTCTCTCGTCAAAACAACGTGCTCTTCTCCTGTCCATACCCAACCCGTGAAAAGACACAAACGACAAAAATCTGGTATTATAAAAATAACTTGTTGCAAACACGCAGAGACAGGCACACTCACACAAAAATGCGACCTCTCTCTCTAAAAAAAGAAAGAAAAGACAAACAAAACAATAATAACAACAATCAGCAAGTGTAAGTCATATTGAAATAAGTTAGTAGTAAGAGGCCACATGGACCAAATTCCTGCTAGTGACCTCTTTCACTCAACTCAAAAAGTAAAAGCAACTAAATCGGTATCCAACGAAATATTTCGTACCAGTATCTGCTAGAGATGACAGGGATATATTATATGCACACATTTATACAGTTCCAACGTTGTTATGTTTTACCGAGATAGATATTCATAATATACGAAAGTGGATCAATAAGTCTCTAGCCTGACACGTAGCTATTAGCTGAAATTTGATTTGAAATTTTCACTGAATAATATTCGATCCGTGATTAATATTCACCAGTGAATTAAATGCATTGACAAGGCAGGAGATTATGTTGAAAAATAAATATTTGTTGTGTCAAATAAATTTTGTTTTTCATCATTAGGCTTCTGCAACTTTTCCTTACTAAATAAAAACTTAAAAGTGATACTCAAAATCAGAATCACAATCGATGATCGAAACACCCACCTGGCCCAGACACTCAACACAGATACAGACGACTTTTATTCACCATAGAGTTGATAACGAAAATAAAATATCTATTTTATCCCAACGGCTGACTACTTTGATACCAATGACAGTTGGTTTGTTTATATTATTCAACGCAGGCACGAAAAGTTAACATAAAAATCAGCCATTGATAAACAAGGACCCACTTTATCGTCGTGTTTCCTTTATTCTCTGTCGGGTTATTTTCCAGGGGAAAAAAAAGAAGACATTTTTGCTGTCTATTCGGCGCTTCCGTTCACGGATCCGTCATTCACATTCCTTTAAGACCATCCCGTCACTCACGAAGAAAGGTTAAGCCATTTTTATTTTATTTTACACAATAACCATGAAAAACAGGAAGGAAAAAGAAAGAAAGAAATTCGCGATTATACATGAACAATTTGTATCTATCTAACTGTCCTCAAGACAAATAGCGAGCAAGAATAATAAGTGCTCTCCTTCAAGAAGTGTCTCATATTTATATTTTTTTTAAAACATGATAGGTGCAAATTCAGCGCTTGAGCAAGTATTTCATCACGTAATAATGTAAATACATTTAATTGCAATAAATTAATTATATAATATGGATCTTCCTATTGTCAAACTTCAGTACAACGTCTGGAGTTGACTTAGTTTTCCTACCGTAACAAGAACAAGAACAATCCTCACCAGAATTAGGGGTGTAAACAGATATGTAAAATTCACATTCCCCTACCGTGATTTGAACTTACGGTCATTTGATTGCCAGTATTACTGAGCTAAATTGTAAAGTTTTAGATATTAACGAAAATTTATCATACAGATACGCACGGGCTTATTTAATTCTAATAAATAAATAGATTATATATACAATACAAAAGTTGCAGTAATCATCTTCAGTCGGAATAGAAGTTGGAGTTGAGTTTGACCCTGCACAGCTTAAAGCAGTGATTCTCAAACGGGGGGCACTTGGTTCCCAGGGGAGGAATTTCAACCAGGGGAGGAACGTATAATGGAAAGTATAGTGGTGAACAAATTACTAGATTACAATTCAAAATGGGGGAGGAAATGGGGAAACCTGGGATCTCAAGGGGAGGAATGTGACCTGGGATCGCGAGGGGAGGAATGTGAATTGGGATCTCGAGAGGAGGAATGTGACCTGGGACTCTGAGAACCACTGTCTTAAAAGAAGCAGCAATAAATTAAGGAATCAACGGTAATACGAGCTATTGCCGTAAATCTAATTTAAATAAAATTTATTTTTTCGACTGATGAAGATCTCTTGTAAAAAGAAATGGAAAAAAAAGTTATCCAAGACAAATTGAAACAGATTACAAAAATAGTTAATGATAAAATCTGGAAGTATAAAATAAAATAAAAGTTTCAGATTTATTAAAACAATTGCTAAAATCTACCGAAATTAATGTATTAATACAAAATATCTCTTTTTTAATCTAAAGACTTGAGGTCAAAGAAAGTAGTACTGGGTTGAGTAGCACTCTTTTTAAAATTTGTAATACAGTGGCCTAAAAAAGCTTGTATAAAGACATGGAGCTCTTTATTTTAAAAGATAAAAAATAAAAATATAATTATCATGCGTCAGTTACAGGTTTTATTAGATTTGATATCTTTGAATAAGGAATAATATAAAACTTTTAAAATTTTTTAATCTTAAATACGATTATTTTGTGACAACTTAACACAGAATTCTATTATTCAGGAGCGTCATAAAGATATTTATGACGATTTTGTGAATTACTGAATTTTGTTGGAACTAGCAAGTTTCGAAATTCTATGCGAATAAGACAATTCTTGATCTCGGACAGAAAGAAAAAAAGGCCAAAGAAAGGAAAATAAAGGGTAGAAAGAAGTTTTGGTTTTGGGAACTAGGTATACGGCACTGTCTCCATTAGCAGACATTGAACATACAACAAAAACAGGGAACTGGGGAGTAGTTATACGCCGTACCCCCACCCCACATTTCATAGATAGATAGATAAATAGATAGAAAAGAAGAAGAAGATGAATGAAGAAAAATGAAGAAATAAAGAGTAGGGCCTGAAGAAATGCGTGGGGAAACAATGACATATTTAGAATAACCGTGTTCAACATTCTTTTGATGGGATGATAGTGAATCGGGGGGAAAAGGAGAGGAAGAGATGGCCTTAAGTACCAGTTGAAGAGCAGTGTTCCTCAGAGAAATATTTGACCGTAAAAAAGATTGTCTCTCACTATTCAGAGAGAGAGAGAGAGAGACACACACACACACAGACAGAGTGGGGAAAGAGCGAGAGAGGAGAGGTTAGGGGTAGTTTGGAATGTTTGCTGGGACTGTGTTTTTTTTTATTCAGTCAGTACTACACAGCTTTAGACAGGCCCATGCAAACGGCGACGCATACGACTAAAATTCTAAACAAATAAACAAACATGGGCTTCATCCATCTTTTGTAGTCTGAGATAAAAAAAAAATAATTTAAATGTTGGGGTGGGATGATAGAGAGATGGCCGATGAGGTTCGGAGAGTTGGCTACCATGATGAAAAAAAAGAAAGAAGAATACCAGTTAGTTAGGGAATCGCTTTATCTTCATCGACAAAGCCGAAAATAATCAATAATTAAAAGTTGAATCAAGACAAGACATGCACATATCTTGTCTTTCCAATTAGACTGGCCTGTTAGAGAAAACTGTTCATCAGTTTTTCTATATTTAATAAAATAATTATAAAGACTTAATTTTTTTTATCCATTATTTGATTTCATATTTAATAAAGTAATTTTTGAGGTAAATAGACAATAAGAAAACATTGTTTAAGAATCTAATTCTAAATGTTTAAGACCGTTCTTTTACTTCTTATTATATTATTATTATTATCATCAATGATAATTATTTTAAAAAATATTACAATATAAGAGAAAACGAAAGATGTATGTATGTATGTATGTATGTACTGCGGAGCCAGGCCAAGGCAAGCCTGGGCGGGCGTCCAGCAGCCTTGTCCGGGCTCGCAAAATTTAGACAACGTGCAGAAAACCTGAATCTTGAAGACATCGTCCTTCGTTTCGCGGCAAAACACTGAAACCGGAGAAATGCCGTTGTGTAGTTTGTGTTACTTGCAACTAGTAAATAGACGTTGCCAAATTTTTCTGTCTCATTCTTTTTATTGTAACTTTGCAATTACATTGAGAACTGACTTTGAATTTGATTTATTATATAAACTCATAGTATTACTTATATAAAAACTTTGCCCGTGCTCGTATTTTTCTGGCCGAACCTTGCCCGGGCTGGTACAAAACGCTGGCTCCGCCACTGTCAGTATGTACGTATGTAGGGCTGCATATGTGTGTATTTTATGTACGTCATACAAACAGAGAACGCAGAAACTTGAATTTACTTACTTAAAAATATCATTTTGATTAATGCAAACATTATAATTCATTATAGATGATAAAATAATTTTTTTTTAAATTCCGGATTTAACAAATTGTTAATTTAACTGCCAGAGAAACCTACTTTACACTATCTATACGAGGGAATGTGAAAAATACTTAACACAAATTCGTAAGTCCTGATAAAAAAAATAGACACTTTTGCCTATAAATAGAAAAAAAAATAAACTCGAGTACATCATTTGAGTTGAAGATAATCAACCTGTTTAATTTCATTGCATATATGATTCATGACAAAACTATTTTCCCAAATAAACATAATTTAAATACTCGTTCGTCTTTGTGAGTGTGAGAGAGGTAAAAAGAAAGGAGAGAAAGAGGAGGAGGAGGAGGGAATAAGTTGGTAAAAATAACCTAAAAATTGAATGGGACTTGAAATGCAAGAAGCACTAAGTTTCTCTGTGTATGACTAATGACTAAACAACGACAGTACAGGGGGGGGGGGCGGCTGGAAAGGAAAAGAAAAAGAAAAAAAAAACAACATTCAAGTTCTTAGCTGCTGTTGAAGATATCAAGAATCTTAAATTATCTGAAGGAGATGAAGTCTTTTAATTATCATTTTTTCTTTTTTTTAGCTAATCTTTTCTTCATCTCAGTGTTGCTTTTTTTTTATCACAACCACCGGAATATGGGATGCGAGTTCATGTCTAGTCGGAAGCTACTTTTTCTATTCCTATTTCACGCTACTTACTTTAACGGTCGGGGGATATAAGACCTAGAAAGTTGTGATAAGAAGCAACAATAAGATGAAGAGGGTGAAAAAAAAAGCCGGGCCGCTGCAGGGTCAAAATTTAATTCCCACTTTTACTCCCTTGCTTATTTATCACATACATTTTCGTAGATATGTAAGATTTGTCGGTTTGGCTCAGTTGGTAAGAGAGCCGCCTACCGATCACTTGGTCGGGAAATGCTAATTTTATATATCGGTTTGGTTCAACGTGACGGGACAGACAAACAGTGAAGAGTTTACTCCGCTAAATTAGGTGAGGATTGTTGTTGCTGTTGTTGAATTGGAGTTTGACAAATAAGCCAAAAGAATTGATAATCAAGAATTCTTGTCTCTCCTTTCTTTCTCGAAATCGGAAATAGTTAATGCAATGGGAATGGCACACATAATCGGAGGGGGGGGAGACGCACAATGTATTAGCTAATTCTTCAGAGGAAGCATCACACGGATGAATCAACAAATAGGATGAGCTAATAAAGAAGGACGAAATGACAGAAGAATTTATAACACGAGATAACATGTTCACCCCCGTGGATTGAATAAAGTGTTCAGTTCGAAATTCCTAGAACGTTACCGAATACGACAGGCACATGAAGAAGGCCGGGGGGAAACAGCGACCGAGACGTTGTGACTCTAACAACCAAGATGAGGACAACAGTTTAAATGAACCCCTGTTTGCAGTTGATATTTGGGGGCTGGACGTTCTACGTTTTCTGTAGTGTTGAAACTGAACTAGCTTTTTTTTTAAAAATGATTTTCAACAACAATAAATAATACACTATTCACAATATTTGATCCGGGATTTCCTGAGCGCAGTAAAGTCTGGCACAAAATTGTAGAAAATATCAATTAAATATTCAGGCATCAGGGAATATGTTGACCATCTTCCTCAAAATCCAATATGGGAACTAATCCTCGGTGATCTCAGACAGGAAAATGTAAGCTTAATTCCTATCAGTTGTATCTTTACATGAAAAGTATCGGATGGCCACCCCCGGGGATCAAATTATCACCTTATTCAGTGATGGATAATTCTACGGCAAGGTCCAAATATTTTTCCGGCTTTTCACTGGCTTTCGATTTTACTCTGTGGTCTGCTAGAATGACTACATCCACAATCTGATAGATCGTCTTTTCTTTGTTTTACGATGACTAGATCTGATGTCCTGGCCTGGATTGGGCGATCTCTTTGAATTTCAAAGTCCCGTAGAATCTTTACTTTATCTCAGTCGTTGGCCCAGTTCCGAGTGGATCATTGTTCCTACCCAGTCATGTCTAACTTGCAACATTCACTTACTATATGAGTGACAGTTGCACAAACGATATTCGCTACTTCGTTGTATATTGTCCATTTTGGTTTTGATACAATTCGCTCTGAGTACAATTTGATACAATTCGTTCTAAATACAATTTGATACAATTCGTTCTAAATATTGCTGTTTTGCATCAGGCCTGTGAAATGTATCCTGAAAAGCCTTGGATAACAACGAGTGCAATGTGTAAAAGTAAATCTAAAAGAGTAAACGTTATCTTGATAAGTTCATTAAATTGCATTAAAAAATCGAGGTTTAACCAAACTAAGCCTAGAACCGATAAAAAAAAGCAACCGAACATTTTCTCTAGTTTTCATTCAAACATCTCTTCTGACGATTGAACTCCTGTTTACCCTATCACATTCGAATTATTACACCTGAAGAAGACCGAAGAACGGATCGGCCGAAACGTCGTGTTAACAACACAAACGACAAGAAAGGAGTTCAATCGTCTGAAGAACTATTTGAGGTAAAGAATAATAAGTGTAAAAAGACGGTACAAGTTTCAAATCAGGAGCTCAAGTAAAGTGAAATGATACTCCAGGTTAGTTTAGTGAATTGATTAAAAAAATTGAAGCTTGAAAAAAATAGGGAGGTAAAAAGGGGCAAATGAAGCAAGATGAAATTATAACAAAGGATGTCAGGGGTCGTTTTGTACTTACATCAGTGCCATATTTAGGTATTTAGCTTAGGGCCTCGAAATCCTCATGGACTTCAAAAACTTAAAAGGCATGTATGTTTACAAGTTTTGTGAGACCGCGGCCGTAATTTTCTAACAAGGGGTCTCCAAGCTTTATATATAGCCTAGGGCCTCGCCAAGTCTAAATCCGGCACTGGCTTACACGGAAATCAAGCATTTATCGTAATCACAAGGCTGAATAATAGACTGGCTCTTTATTTCAGGTAACTGGTTCATTTGTTATCGCTTCCGCGTAGCTAGCAATAACTTTGTTGGGTGTCCAGTAGTTAATCATTGACGCGTTTTTGTTACTTGTTCTTAAGTACTGATCAATCGTTAATGAACATCTTTTAGTTTTAGAATAGGTAGTGTATGAAGAAGAAAAAATCTTTTGATTTGAAGGGTTCTTTTTTCATGCTATTGTTGTCTCTTGAAAACGAAGCCAGGATCTTTTAAAGGGATTTTGACCAGCATTAGAAGTCGTTTGGATCCAATATGAAAGAAGTAATAAACACTCAGATGAATGTGTCCAAATAAGAGGAAAGGATGAGCAATGCCGATTAAACTGTGCAAGAAAAACAAGTCATGAAAACAGAAAAATAAACCAAGAGTTTGGGCCCGACAAGAGACAGACTGTTACACTCCCAAATCAGTTATGTTCGTTCATGAATACTCACTGTAAAAATATGCAAACAGAGTACACTCACGTGCTGCAAAAACCACCAAGAACAACAAACAGAGGTCACAGTCATAAATACCAAATACTCCACCCTGGTATTAGAGACATATTTATAATACCAAGATCCCTATCATATTGGAACTCCCTTTCAGATAAAAACAATAAACTCTATTTCTATTAACAAGCTTAAAAGCAACCTAACAAAAGAAGCATTACCTAATTTCTAAAATACTCACACCTTAAATGCCAGCCCCGCATCTGTTAGATGTATCTTCAGTTGGTCATTTTCTTATATATATGTGATATAACTGGATAAACCTTCACCAATGTTTGCTTAGGGTAGAAATGATAGGTTGTGTAATCAATTTTCAGTTAACCTGATTTGAGACATAACTTTAAACTATTGTTTACTTGTAGTTGTAGTCATACTTTTCTTAGTGTGACCACGTCGATTGTGTGGTACTTTTTGTTCAGTCAGTCAGTGTCATGTACCTTTTGATTGATGTGTGTTTTGGCTTTCAAATTCAACCAAAGTTTTGGATGTTTTAAAGTAAATGGAAGAAAATTGGCGGGGGGAGAAAAAAAAGGTTTAATGGATCTGTAAACTGAACAATTAAATCATATGAAGACGAGACAAGAAGTGCAAAGAGAAATAGTAAACGACATTTACAATTCATCCACGTTAAATGAATGGGATGCATTTAAATCAGCCTTGTAAAGTTAAGGGAATTTTTGAACTAACACAACAGACAATTATGGAGTAATTGTAGTCATTTATGTTTGGTGGGGAATGTATTTTATCAGCTCCATATTACAGAGTTTCTCGGTGGACACACTTTTAAAGATTCAATGAGTTCAACAAAGTTAAATCTAAATATTTGATATATACAAACACATACACACAGGGCCTATAAGAGGGCGTGCAGGGGATACATCGTACTCGGGCTCAGGGGTCCAAATGGGAGTCCGGGAGCCAAAGTAAGCTCAGGAATTTCCTGGTATCTCAGAAAATATTTGCACGTGAAGAGGATAAACACGGGATGACTAGAGAAGGGAAGGGGACCCGAAAGAAACTGAGTACTCCCTTATAAAATTCCTCTCAGTAGCCCTGTATACACACACACACACACACATATGCATGTTTGTTATGTGGATGTAAGGTAATCCGACAGAATGGTTTAAGGTAATTTGACAATGTGGAAATGAAAGATTTAGAAAAACGTGTTACGTCTCAAACATATTTATTATGATTAAGATAAGCATTGCATTGATGCATTTCGCCGAGTTTTATTCGGCGTCTTCAGAAGCTGTTTTATATTTTATATATATTGACTAATTATCTGAGTGGAATCCAACTGGGAAATATGAATATAGAATATGCACTAACAAAATGAAAATGTGTTCAAAACTTTGGCTCATATGAAGAAATCCCAATTCGAAAACAATATTTCATAATGATGTTATAATAAAATAATTTTTATATATGAAAATGTATTGAAAAATGTTTTAAACAAAGAAAATAACCTGAAAAAAAATGTTACATTCATTTTTTGTTACCAATGTTTATATTTCATTAATTCTGAGAGAAAATAAGAAATAAAAGATTTCCAAAAAGAGGGATAGAAGTTCATTGATATCCACATGGTTCCTGCATTATCATATATATTTTGGGTGGGGGTGGGGCACTGACTACATCTTTCTGTCTTCTTTGAGAGAGAGGGAGAGAGAGAAGACTCAGAAGAGTATAAAGAAAACGTTAAAAAGCGTTTGTCCACGTGCTGAAGGCGTCATTACAACAGGTAGTGGTAGTGGCTGACTAGTTGCTTTTGGCTGCCTATGAAGAAGAACGGTATGTTGGAATAAGAAAACTTGTAATAGCTCCCCCCCACCCCCCATCTCCCTCTTTCTCTGAGATTGGCTAGAAAATGCTAATGGCATCAAATATATCTATTTTAATTTGATATCCTTTGATACTGGTTAGACGCTTTTTTTTGTTACTAGGAGTAATGTGGATGTAAGGTGTAATCCATATAAAAACATAATTAATAATAGGAAAATAGTAATAAAAAAGAATAAATATCGATGAAGAAGAAGAAGAAGAAGAAGAAGAAGAAGAAGAAGAAGAAGAAGAAGAAGAAGAAGAAGAAGAAGAAGAAGAAGAAATCAAGAAATGTTTCGATGGGAAAAGAAAGCAATGATATAAGCACTAGTCTAGCAGAAGAGAGAAAGAAAATAGAAGAATATGGAAAGTAAAAAAAAGAAAAGAAAGAAAGTGAGTAGAAAAAAGAGAATGAAAGAAAAGGAAGATAGTGAGTCGAAAAGAGAATGAAAGAAAAAAGAAAGAAAATATTCTGAAAGAAAAAAAGTTATCAAACATAGTTTTCGAAAGTTCACAATTCTTTCAGAATCGAAGAAATATACACCTCATTCAAATTAGTCGAAAAGTACCAATAATAAAGACCAGAAAGAGAAACACACGAGTATATATCAAATAATAAATAAAAAGAAATGGAATGGTAATACTTCCACTTACTTTCTCGTCAAAAGAGTGAAAAAAGATGAGTTTTTGTTGTTTTCGCCTTTTGTTTTCCGTCTTGCTTAAGGTTTTTAAAAAATTCCACCCGTCAGTAATAACGATGTATCATACGAGTAAGTTATCCCAGCAATAGTTTCGCGATGGTGCTTTATGTTGTCGTTGACTATGGAGGAGTACATATTAAAAGTAGGAGAATGTGGACATACGGTCCTACCAGGCCGAGCGGTGGTATCTTTCTGTGCGTGCTTCGGAAAAATGTATCACTAAAAACACGCACTACCATTATCAGAAGATGGGGGAAGAAGCGGGAAGTTGGAGGAGTGGTGAGAGCAACGAATGAGTACGGAGGAAGGTGGGAAAGGAAAATATTTTCATCATCAGCAGCAGCTGAAAGGTTTTGCGGTAATAGAGAGAGGTATGTGATAGTGTGAGGAGGAGGAGGAGGAGGGGGAGGAGACTTACAAAAGCTGACATACAGGGGAAGTTAGAAAAGGGTAACATTTGTACAAGGCATTTGAAAAATGCAGAGCAAAAAGAGATCACTGTTTAGATTAGTGTTTTCTTAATGATTCAGTCAAGAAGGGTGAATGAAATTATTTGGGAGGTAAATGAAACTAGAGGGCTGGTGAATGGAACATGAAGGGTAAAATGAATGACTTAATTTACTCAAATATTAATAGTTTTTTTCTGGTCTTAATGAAGTAATTTTGTGGTATTCACAGACAATAAGATAAACATTGTTTAAGAATCTTAATTAGATTTTTAAGGGCTTTTT
>VCCN01002736.1:521685-531938 GCA_006491835.1 Architeuthis dux | reverse complement strand
TGCCACTGTCATCATAGAAGACTGTTGCCATGAAGGGGTGTATCTGATCTTCAAGGATGAGGTAGGTGGTGTTATGTTGTTTGTATTATTATGTTTAAGCATTAATACATACATATATAAACATTACAGGTGGTACGCAACAAGTATCATCCACATCCCAGTGTTTCCCAGCAAAACATTGCCCAAACCATCACATTGTTTCCCGCTTGTCGTTTTCCCATAGTGCATCACTTCCCCAAGATAACAATGCACATGTCCCATGCCATTCACCTTATTTAGGAGAAATCGAGACTCATCAGACCAAGTGACCGTCTTCGAATGATACAAAGTCCAGTTCCACCACTCATGTGCCCATTGAAGACACTTTCAACAATGGACATTGATTAGCTGACTGTCCTGCTGCTACAAAGCCTCATACGCAACAAGGATCAATGTACTGTGTGTTATGGTGCATTCTGTTCTTTACCGTGATTAAATCCATCTGCAATTTGTGCCACAGTAGCCCATCTGTTGGCTTGTACTTGGCGGGAAAGCCTCCGTTCACTTCTCAATAAATCTTGCCAACCCAATGCCTTGTTTGCAGTTGGTGATTTTCCCTCCCTTGGACCCACCAAAACTGAACTTGAGCACCCAACAAGCCGTGCTGTTTCGGAAATGCTCTAACCTAGTTTTCTGGCCGTAATAATTTAGCCTTTATCAAAGTCATTCAAAACTTTCTTTTTGTGGATAACTGTAGCATTCAACAGACCAAAATGATGTACTCAAAGCTGTCTTACATGCTTGTATAACCATGAATCTTGATGCAAAAAAGTGATTTTTTTGAGTCTGCCCCAAAACTAACATTGATAATTTCAAAGTATGGTAGCCTAAAAAGGAAAAATAGATTAAGCTCCATTCCCCTTTTCTCATGGACTAGAAACTAGCCAATTTCTGGTTCTAAACATAGGAAACAAATATTTTTTATATCAGAATCTTTGACACAAAATTTATTTTTATAAAAGTTTTGAGCATTTTTTCGACATATCACTTAGTCAATGAAACAGTAGTAGCATTGGTAGTAGAGTGACACAAACACACAAACACCCTCTATCATTTCTTCTTTCTGAGTATCAGCTGAATGCGACCATTTTTTATAATGAAGTTGAATACAGTTGCAGTACGTGAAGAAGAAAACAAATCTCAAACAATTGTAACAAGAAATAAATTTAACTGTTTAAGTAAATAATTTTTTATTTCCTGATTAAATCATCTAGGCCCAATTTAGGCCTTCCACAGGAACTAGCTGGAAACCCATTCTGTCTCAGTTTACCCAATAATAAAAATAAAATTGTCATTTCTGGCCCCTGAACAGATATTTGAATGTAGATTTTGTTCCTTTTAATTGAATAAAGCATGTACAGGTCTGCTTTAAACCCTGATGCTTTAATTAGAAAGCATCAAACAAAACTGTCAACATAGGTTTCTTCAGTTTTCAAGTGATTCTGGCTATGTGTGTATCACACATACAGGCTGTACCAATGGAGCTAGAGAGCTGAAATTTTAAACATTTACTCCTTATTATGTCTAGAAAAAACATTTTTTTTTTATTTTCAAAAGTCCGTCTCCAAAACAGGTTTTTAGTGGGGTGTTCAATTTACAATGTAAGTTTATACTAAATTGATCCCTTAGTTTGTGTCCGGCGGCATTCACGCATGTTTTTTGAAAATTCAGACTTTTTTAGTGACCACTGCCAACAAAAGGTGAGAAACGTAATTCATTCATTGATCACCCTTTTTGCCAATTTTTAATTGATCACCCAAAACACAGCATGCTGCTAAAAGACGTTGGTCACGTGACGGTTTCTATTGAGTGACCAACCAGACCCAGAGGTTTTTAGTGGGGAGTTCAATTTACAATGTAAGTTTATGCTAAATTGATCCCTTAGTTTGTGTCCGGCAGCATTCACGCTTGTATTTTTAAAATTCAAACTCTTTTAGTGACCACTGTCAACAAAAGGTGAGAAACGTAATTTATTCATTGATCACCCCTTTTGCCAATTTTTAATTGATCACCCAAAATGCTGCCAAAAGATATTGGTCGCATGACAGTTTCTATTGAGTGACTAACCAGACCTGTTTTGTAATATTTTATTAAGATCATATTTTTATTAGCAAAAGAATTATGTTACCAGGACTGGAACAGCCCACAGACAGTTACAAAAATAACCTTGCTAAATGCTGTGGATATTTGATACAAGAATCATTTGAGAATTTCTTTAAAAAATAATAATAAATACAAAAAAAATGTCTCAAAAAGAAGAAAGCCACAGTGACAATCAACACGAAAATAGTAACATCATTATTGGCAAAGACTGGAAGACGCCATAAAAATATGCACCACTATCAAATGAACAATATCTTCATTACTTGAAGAATTATCTATTGTTGTTTTATCATTCATTCATCTTCACTCAACATCAAATATGGCAGATTTTTATATTATTTCTTGATTCATTATTCTGTACCGCCATCTCGCATTTTCTTTTTTTAATATGTGTATTTAAATTAAATTAAACATCTTTTTCTAATAGGTATATTTAAATTAAATTAAACATCTTTTTTTAATATGTGTATTTAAATTAAATTAAACAATGTGTATTTAAATTAAATTAAACATCTTTTTTTAATATGTGTATTTAAATTAAATTAAGCAAAATGTCTATTTAAATTAAATTAAACATCTTTTTTTAATATGTGTATTTAAATTAAATTAAACATCTTTTTTTAAATTGTGTATTTAAATTAAATTAAACTTCATTCTCGTTCTGAGTAGACTTATGCAGGCCTGCATGTCTCCCGCATTTTGCGTAGTCCTTCCGCAATATTCTTTGTCTCGCACTCTCCCCCACGATTTTTGTTGAAACCTGCTTTCTCTCTCATTTTTCGTCTGAGAAAAAATTGAGGATAGCTTGTCATCCACTAGCCCCTATTTCAAGGAAATATCGTATACTTGACATTTATATTTTTCTGGAACAAAAGTATCGGATAACTGAGTTCTTCTCTTCTCGATTTATATGTTGTGTTAAAAAGGATTGTCTTATCAAGAGAAAGTGGGGTGGTTCTGATATTTTTATTTTTACTTCGATATGCCGACCACAGTGCCCACAGACCCCCAGCTGATTTACTTGCGTACTTTGTAAGCACGAATGATATCTCCCGCGTTTTACTTTACAGACCATGGCAGGTCTGCTTATGCTTTTCTAACTTTCCTCTTCAGTGTATTTACATATATATATATTTGTTGTCAAACTTCAGTACATGTCGCAGGCTTGGGGGCATCTTTGAATTACTGTAAACATTTTGTTAGCATATGGTTAACAATACTTCATCTAATAAAACATAAATAAAGATAATATTGCTGTTACTAATACTACTAGAATAAAAACAATAACAAATATGATGCCAAGAGAAATTGGGGAAAAACAAAGGTTTGATTTAAAGGTTAGATTTCATTTCTGCCAAGCCCTACAGTTCTCGTAGCTCAGTCAGTAAGAGTAGCTGGTACGGTTAACCAGGCTTCTCTGAGGCAAAAGAGATATGTTTGAGTCTCACCGAGAGCTTATCCTTTATTTCCGAGCCATACTGTTTATTCACTGATGTAGATTCATGGCACGAGTAAAGTTGTGATAAAAACCAACTAAAAAATTGAGATGAAAGAAAATACCAGTCAAAAATTGATAATCCTCAATATAATTTAGGGGAGTAAACTCTTCACTGTTTATCTGTCCCGTCATGTAAAACCAAACTGATATATAAAATTAGCATTTCCCTACCGTGATTTGAAATCATGACCAAGTGATTGCCAGCCGACTATTATCAACTGAGCTAAACTGACAAGTCTTATATATACAATACAAAAGTTGTATAAGTAGAAGTGGAGTTTGACCTTGCAGTAGCCAGGCTTGTTTAGTGTTAGTGCTTATTTTTATAGTGATTTCAAATCACGACCAAGTGATCAGTAGGCAGCTCTCTCACTGACTGAGCCAAACTGACAAGTCATAAATAACTACAAAAATTTATGTTACAAATATACAAGGAAGTAGAAGTAGAGTTTGACCCTGCAGCAGCCAGGCTTGTTAATATGTATAGTAGACTCTGCTAGGTACTAATCACTAAAACATCTGACTCTAAGAACTTACTAAGTAGTATCAATTATAATTTAATATTTCGGAGTTCATTATTTGTAATGGTGAAAAAAGTATAGAGTACGATTTTGCTCAACCAGCAGTGACATGGCTCTGTGATTCAATAATTAGCCGAAAGTGTGTTAGAGAATGTTTTTGGCATTGTTGTTTTAGCTTTCCTCTCCCCATAGTAGCAGCTAGCAAAAAGGGTAGTAAATGATAACGACTGCTTATAAGCATTTTTAAAAGGAACACAAAGAAGAATAAGAGATTTTTAACAATAGTAAAAAACGAATGGAATTTATATACGTATTATACAAATTGATACATTTGGAAAAAAGTGTACGTGCATAAACAGGGTTTCCATTAAAGTTTGTATGACAAAGAAAAATGTGTCATAAGACGAATGGTTTAGAAGGATATTTGGAGGGCTCCCACTCACTGCAACTCATCCAAGCCACATAAATGTCTGTATCAAACTTCGGTAGATGGACATCTAGTCATAATACCAGCACATTGGATGCAGTCTAATATTCAGTTTTTTAAAAATTAAATGTCCATCTTATATGTCACCATATATGGTAGGTTTTCAGGTAGGCTCCAAGAGAAGGTATGGAAATCAGTTCTCAGCAATGCATTTGCATACCAAGTTCCAATGTTGAAAATGAGTGAGAATCATGTGCCCGCCCCCCAAAAAAAATTGAAATGGGGGGGTGCTTCTAGGGGTCTTGAAAATTATGTATCCAAGATTGGTTAAAATTTCAGGGTATATCAGCTACTGAAATTAAGTATTGTCAGAAGTCTATTTAAAACATGTTTCAAAAGTTTTGTACGTGATCTTTCAAAATAATGTGATCCGAAAGTTCTAAAAAAATAGATCTGTTGTATCAGAAATCTAAATTTAATAAATATAAGTAAATCTAACACTTTTTATAAAATGCGTGAGAATTTTCCTTTCATTTAGAATGTATCAAAACGCAGAATGAGACTTGGAAGGTATGCATTTGATTGGACGGAAAAATATTTAATATTTTGCTGCCAAATTTTCACTTGTTGCTGGAATCTTCCTCCTGGATCTTATCTTTTTATCAAAACAATTTCATCATTTTGTATCTGATCTTTAATGAGTAAAGATGGTTACTATAATGTTTATATAAATATATCTGTATCAATAAACATGCCGAGGAAAGCTCCCAGCAATCCCCATTCCGTTTCCGGTCCCAAAAAGCGGGAGCCGGAAGTGGGAACGGGGAAGGCTCACTTCTTACCAGGCTAATCAACCCTATCACATGTGTTATCTTGTTCTGTCTTCTTTTCTTAACACGCTTAAGCAGATTACGAATCAAAACGTATTCTAATTTCACACAGCTACCACAAGAAGAACAACAAGAACACAACAGTTACCACAGATTCAATAATAAGAACCATGAAATGGTTCTCTATCTTTGCATTACTGTAAATATTTACTAAACACAGCTTAGTATGACCCAAGGCCAAATGGGGGAAAAATGAAGGTAGGATGATTATGTAGCATCAACTTCCCAAGTAGAGAGGTCCTGCTTGCCTTGAAGACAAGCATCTCTGCCTAGTTGCAAATGCTGTCCAGATATGCAGCTTGTCAGTATGTTTACAGAGTAATTTAAAAGGTTAAAGAAAGATATTGCTAACTAAAATTGTTGTATTCATTTTTGGTTAAAAAACAATATTGACTTTTCAGCAACAGTAGCAGCAGTAGTAGTAGTAGTAGTAGTTGTAGTTATATTATCAGTAGCCAGCAGCCTAACAAACACATGTACATACACACACACACACACAGCAGAACAGCATTTTGTGTTTGTGTGTTTGCAATACCCATTTCCTCTCTTTCTGTTTGTTTAGTTATATTATCAGCAGCCAGCAGCCTAAGGAACATGCATGCACACACACAGCATAACATCATTTTGTTTTCATGTGTTCGGAATACCCACTTCCTCTCTTTCTGTTTGTTGTCACAGACAGACTGACAGCTTGCAAATTATATTGAGGATTATCAATTTTTTACTGGTATTTCTCAGCCATTGGTTGGGGGCATCTTTGCATTACTGCAAACATTTTGTTAGCATATGGTTAACAATACTTCATCTAATAAAACATAAATAAAGATAATATTGCTGTTACTAATACTACTAGAATAAAAACAATAACAAATATGATGCCAAGAGAAATTGGGGAAAAACAAAGGTTTGATTTAAAGGTTAGATTTCATTTCTGCCAAGCCCTACAGTTCTCGTAGCTCAGTCAGTAAGAGCTGCTAGTACGGTTAACCAGGCTTCTCTGAGGCAAAAGAGATATGTTTGAGTCTCACCGAGAGCTTATCCTTTATTTCTGAGCCATACTGTTTAATCAATGTAGATTCATGGCCCGAGTAAAGTTGTAATAAAAACCAACTAAAAAATTGAGAAAAATACCAGTCAAAAATTGATAATCCTCAATATAATTTGCAAGCTGTCAGTCTGCCTGTGACAACAAACAGAAAGGGAGGAAATGGGTATTCCTGTTATATAGCGGGGTGTCCTGGACTTCATTATAAAGGGAACTCGAAGACTTGCTTGTAAAAATATCTGGACATATTTTTATTACACAACATACATCTTTGTCGGCCAGATAGTGAAGAGTGGAAGAGAGAGATAAGGAGAACCGCCAGGCTGTCCCCCAACAGGGACAGCAGTGTCGTGCCTTTCGGCTCCGCTGATGTCTGCGTCTTCTTTGAGTGTCGAGATTTCTGTCCGCTTCCCAGGGAGGGATGACTGACTTCTGCTTTATAGATCTCCCCAATGCCTATGTGGTGTCTCACGGTCCCCATTTCCTGTTTACAATCTGATGCAATATACCCATCACCTAAGGTGATCGAGGTCACTTACATTGCCACCACAGGTGGCCGGATACACAAATCATAACATTCCAAAAACATGAAAACAAAATGATGTTATGCTGTGTGTGTGTATGCATGTTCCTTAGGCTGCTGGCTGCTGATAATATAACTAAACAAACAGAAAGAGAGGAAATGGGTATTGCAAACAGACAAACACAACATGCTGTTCTGCTGTGTGTGTGTGTGTGTGTGTCTGTACATGTGTTTGTTAGGCTGCTGGCTACTGATAATATAACTACAACTACTACTACTACTACTACTGCTGCTGCTGCTGCTACTGTTGCTGAAAAGTCAATATCGTTTTTAACCAAAAATGAATACAAAAATTTTAGTTAGCAATACCTTTCTTTAACCTTTTAAATTACTCTGTAAACATACTGACACAGAACACAGTATTTGGTATACTGTTAGCTAAGCAATGGATATTTACCAGTAATGATAATAGCAAAGGTCTCTTCTGTAAATCCTAAGCCATATTTACCAAATGAATAATCAAAAGAGAAAAATCCTGATTAACCTTAAGAACCAGAGTCCAGACATACACGTTTATTCAAACTCACTGAATATCTTGACTCTGGTCGACTTGTTCTTCATACTACTTGTACTTGTAAAAATGAGAAATGAAATATTAATGATTGTTTGCCCAAGTCCCAGGTCACTGGTTTTCCGGGTAGGCTCTGCTTATTGATTCTGACAATTGCATTATGGCTAATAATAGATCTGAAAAACTGGAATAGTTGTAAGCCCAGATTAAGTCTTGAGCTGCCAGTTCTAGTATCTAATGCCAGCTCAAATATTTGCCTGTGATGACAGATCAGTTTGAGCCAAGTTCACCTCAAGTTTCAAAATAACCCAATACGGTACCATTTGGATTATTGATGCATTAAAGTTAAAATCGAATGGTGCCGTCTGCTAATAATACTTCACCCTTGAAATCTTTGAGAAATACCCTTTTTAAAATGTTGGTCTTGTACTTTCTAATGAAACTAAGCACCTTGGGCTGCATTACCTCTCTCTATATATATGTGTGTGTGTTGTTATATCCATATTACATCTATAAAGCCAGACAATCTTATTTTTTCCCCTTCTTTTTCCTGTCCCCCACCCCCCTTATCACTATCACCTTTGTCTTTCCTGTCATTTTATATACTATATCTTATTCTTCAACCCACCACCCCTACATCAATCTATGTATGGTAAATAAATTCAATTAATTATGTCCTCAATATCATATTATATCCATTGCTGATAGGAAAATTGACCCGAAAACAGTTGTCACTGGCAGACATTTTGAAAGGGCTGCCATGGGTGACATATTGAAAATTCATTATGGCGCCATATCCACATTCATTTGGAATACCTTTGGCCATAAGTGTACCAAATGTCATGCCTTTATCACAAAATGCATAATTGGCTTGAAATTTTCAGCTAAGCGGCACCACTAATAGGACTTTTGTGTTTTTTCTTTGATGTTTAACAATGCCAATCTCAAAACACAAAGAGAAGAGGCTTAATCTGCAAATGCAGATGCGAGAGAACATCCTAGAACTTCAGGATAACCTGAGAGAGTATTTTAACTCCAGTAGCAAAATCATTAAAAAAATAATAAATAAATAATATGTTTATATTTTCTCTTACTATCTTTTTTTTTTTATATTTCAGAATAATTGTTAATATTTTAATCTGTCCTGGAGATTAGGAATTTAAAGAGAAAAAATAATAAACTATTAAAAATTATTTTTAAACCAACTGTAAAGTTAGATGGAGGCAATATCATGTTATAGGTCTGTTTCTCATATGAAGGTTTATAGGAATTGGTATTAATTGATGGTATAATGGATAAATACCAATATATATAAATATCAAGCAATAATTTAATACTGTGCTAAAGAATTTGGATTCTTCGATTTTATTTTTCAGCAGGACAATGATCCCTAGCATACATCAAAAGGCAGTTTTTGAGTGAAATGGTATTGAATTATTAAATTGGCTGCCCCAAAGCCCCGTTTTAAATCTTATTAAAAATGTTTGGGGTGATATTAAAAGAAAAATTGCAGGTAAAAAAATTAATAGTAAGAATGATTGGTAATACACTAATAATGGGGGTTGGGGGGAAACACATTTTCACTAAAATGTGTATATAAAAATTATCAATTAAATGTATTATGTTTAGAAAGACATTTTTAACGCATTAAGCATGATGAATCTGCATATAATTTTGCAAGTTTGTTCCTTCTTTGAACGACTTGGATTTTGATTTTCTTTTTTAGGTGTTGAAAAATTCCAATAACGCAAAATGACTGCCCTCTTAACATTCTCCCGTGATCATTTTTTCTGGAATGTATATGCACCTCATCATCCTCGAATACATCATCATTGCCACTGAAAGTATCATTGTTTGAATGATGAGATTGTCACATCAGAGTTCTAAATAAAACAACACCAGTAACCCAGAAGTTACATTCGAGAAATTTATTCATGTGATTAGAAATAAATATAATTTATGATATTTTTTAAAAAGTTCTGACATATAAATTTCAGTGAAAGTTTTTGTTCCCCCCCCCATTATTAATTTATTACCGAATAATTTATTTAAAGATTTATTTAGAAGAAATATGGGATAATTATGATATTGAATATGCAAGAAAACTATTAATTCAATGAAAAAACGTAATCTTAGATGATTAAGAAATAAAGAAGGCTATACCGGCTATTACATTTTTAATGTTCAGTTTTTTAGCTTTTAAAATCTTTAATTTACAAATAAGAAGTAGAAATTTTTAATTATGTAATAATGTTGAAAAAAGAAAAATATATATAAAATATTGGTAACAAGTAGAACTTTTTAAATTTTTATTATTATTTCTTAATATCATGTTTTACTACATGGGATTAAAAATTATGGTGTTCAGTTTTTTTTTAGTCCCTGTAGTTTACTTTATAGTAACTGGATGGCAAAGCTGCTAAAGTATTTGTAAGGAGTACACGGGTGTGATCACGTTAAACGTAGGACGTATCTTAACAGCACCCCCGAGCGCCCCTAAACGGAATGTTGCTACCACCAAGAAAGTGCGTTGGCGTAGATATCATTTCACTTAACGAACGATCACTTATCTCTGTGCTTGATCCGTACAAAAGCTGCATCGATTTTGTTGAAAAATTCACTCATTAAAAAAAAGT
>VCCN01002736.1:474217-498869 GCA_006491835.1 Architeuthis dux | reverse complement strand
CAGAATATTATCTCTATTTTCCTTTTAGTTTTTGCAGAGAAGCACTGACAAACAAACAAATAAACAGAGGGCTCAAATAATAGTATAGATATATATACATACAGTTCACCACAAAACTTTAAACTCAGGTAAAGATTTTCAAATCTCTGTCAAAAAAGTGCCAATTAATTTATTAATCTAATCTTTTAATAAATCATACATGCATTTGGCCTTATCCTAAGTTATACACATAGTTACCTTTACAAAATTGTTTTGAAAAAGGCTTAAAATTAACTATTTAGATCAGAGATATGAATCGGTTAATTGAAAAGTTCTGCAAAACGTTAAACTCACAGTTAATTCTATTATTTTATTTTATTTTTGTAGAAAGATTTTATGGTTTTTGTTGAACCATCATTATTGTTAATTACTCGAAAAGTCTGATTTGGCAGACTTTGAACCAAACAGCAAAGGAATCTATCAGGCACTTCATTCTAAGCTGTTGAGATGCTCCTATTGAGTCCATTTGAGTTCCTGCACCATACTAAATTGCCTCTCACATTTAAAAACCCTCATTGCCAACCATCCCATACATTTTCAATGATATTGAGATCAGGGATGTTGGCCGGCCAGACCAAAACGTTTACACCTTGGAGAAATCATTGGGTGACTCTAGCAGCATGAATAAAAGCATTATCATACTGAAACATGAACTGTAGGCAGCCTATCCGAACAGCTTCAGCTACTAAATTCAGTTATCTTAGCAGATCCCTGTATCCGGTTTAGATGCCTGCCAAAAAACTGGAATGCCATCTTCCCACCATGTACACAACTGATGAAATCTTGCAAATTCCAGTCTGCATCTGATCATTTTCAGAGATCTATGCTGCAATCTTCATCTGTGCCTGAATCCTGACCTCTTAATTGTTCATCTGATGGTCTCTTTATGAACTTAAACCCCTGTTTCTGCCTTCAGACGTGCCATGGACTGATTGGGGTTTTGCTGCAGTGCTCTGATAACTGCCCTCTCATCACAATCGGACACATTCTTGGGTCAACCACCTTTGTTCTTGGCTCCATAATTATCTGGATCACACAAATAATTATTCACAACTGTCTGACTTTGATGCAACCTCTGCCCGATCTTAGAGCCTCTTCATATATTTCTCCTTTTCCGCTGATAAGAATCCGAGTTAAGTCAGGTATGCCAAGGGTGAGTTGGCAATAAAACATCAGAATCCATCTTCAATAGGGAATATATTGGTCATCCAACCATGTCTTATACATATTCATATATATATATACATACATTTGCTTGTGTATGCGCACATGTATGTCTCTGTGTGTGTAATGGATGAGTTACCCAAAATTCCTGGCCCAAAGATGGATAAAAAGGCTGAATCTTTTAACAAACATGACTCCTAAGTTTTTCTTTTGGACTAAAAATATGCATTTTTTTTTACTATTGCTAGATCAGGTCTGGTCGGTCACTCATTAGAAACCGTCACGTGACCAACATCTTTTGGCAGCAAAAAAACAAGTGTGAATGCTGCCGGACACACACTAAGGGATCAATTTAGCATAAACTTACATTGCAAATTGACCCCCCCACACACACTAAAAACCTATTATCAGGGTGAATTTTAAAAAAAAGTTTTTTCTATACATAATAAGTTGTAAATGTTTAAATTTTCATCTCTCTAGCTCCATTGGTGCATACTGTATATATGTGATACATACATAGATAGCCAGCCATCCGGACCAGCTTAAAACCTGAAGAAACCAATGTTGACAATTTTGGTGACAGTTTTGGTTGACGGTTTCTAAAAATTGAATTTGGCAAGGATCAGGGTGGAAAAATTCCTGCTTGAAGATCTCTTGTGGTCACCTGCTACATCCACCCCCAAAAGCATTCTATAACATTTTGATTGTATTTGCATAGAAGATCATGAACATTGGATAGTGTCGAAGATGGAAGTGGGGATCTATAATAGTAAATGGATGATAAGGGGAAGATGGGAGGTAAGGCTGGTTTCACTCTACTAATATAGGTTACATATATATTAGAAACCATCAACGAAAACTGTCACCAAAAGTTGCAACATAGTTTTCTTCAGTTTTTAAGTTTGGCTGGCTATATATGTATGTATCACATGTATAGGTTGCACCAATGGAGCTAGAAGACTGGAAATTTAAAAATTTACTCCTTATTATGTCTAGAAAAAACAGTTTATTTGTTTTTTTTTAAATTCCCCTCCAAAATAGTCTTTTTTTAGGGGGTTCAATTTGCAATGTAACTTTATGCTAAATTGGTCCCTAGTTTGTGCCCGGATACATTCACACTTGTTTTTTGACAAATTTAGACTTTTTAGTGATCCAACAAAAGGTGAGAAAAGTAACTTATTCAATGACCACTCCCTTTTCCAATTTTTGATTGATCACCCCCAACACGGCATGCTGCTAAAAGTTGTTGGTCTCATGATGGTTTCTATTGAGTGATCAACCAGACCTGTTTTTAGGGTTATTTATTTACACTGAAAATAAGGGTAAAAAGGCAGATGCTGGCACAAGTGAAAACACTATATATATGCCTGTGTGTGTGAGAGACCATATAATTATATGTGGGTGTATATATATTTACAGCCAGACGCACATATATATATATATATAGGTGTATGCATGGGCACCTTGGTGTGAAGTAGTGATTAGTAAGCTATTTTTACAGACCCTTGTTACAATAATGAGTTCAGTTCTCACTGGGTGTCCGACATCTGTGGCTAGTGGTGGACTGGTTCACTGAGATACCAGGAAATCTCCTGGTGAGCCCATTTAAGTTGGGCCCTTATTTGATGGTAGAATATTTATTGGTAGATATGTTTGCTTTTAAAAGATTTCATCTGATCATTTTTAACGATCGTTTTTATTTATTTATTTTTTTGATGTGATTGCTTATTGTCGTTATATGATAATTAAATTTAAACTTGATTGTAAAGATATTTTCTATAGTTTTGAGAAGGGTCATTAATATTCAAATGGTTCTTCGGACATTTGAACTCCTTCTTGTTGTTTGTGTCATAAACACAATATTTTGGCCGATCCATTCTTTTGGCCTTTTTCAGGTGTAAAAATATGAGTGTGATGGGGTAAACAGAGGTTTTTATTTTTAAAGGAGGTAACCCTTATAACGCAGGGCCCGGGTGTTTCTGTGTCTGCCGAAACGTGTTTACAACACAAACAAGAAGGAGTTCAATCGTCCGTAGAACCATTTGAAAAATTTAAACTTGTTTCAGTTTCAGTTTTGGTTGTGTGAAGTGAGCTGCAATGTACAATTTACTTGATAGAACGTATTAAATTTTAAGTTGTATGTATCTTAATTTAAAAATAAGCAACATTATGATAAGAAATAACAAACCGTGAGGTCAATTACTATGATAATTTCATGAATCAAATATAACATCATATAATGTCTTGTCATTGAATTTAACAATTGTAAAGCTATAAAGAAGCCATTCATTTAATGATTTATTGCTGTCACATAAGCCGATAAGGTATGTGTGAAGATATTAGTAAGATACAAAACTAAGAGGTGAAATATGATAATAATAAGTTATGGATCTAAAAAAAAGCATAATATAAATGATTTTGTGAACACTGTCAGTGGTTTGTGCCAGGCTAAGCTAAACTTGGAAGAGGTATATATATTCACGCATGTCTCTCTGTATGTCCACACAATATCTCCAAATGCTCTCAATGAACTTCAATGAAATTTTGTGGAATGGTGGGCCATGGGCTACGGAAGAATTTATTAAATTTGGGGGCAGATCCAAGAATTTGTTTTTGATTAAAAAAAATGTTTATTATATTCCAGGAAAAGGCTAGATTTAAATTTTAAGGGAAGTAACTCAATATTTGTACATTTAAAGTTCTCCCCCTAGTTTTTTAAATTTTCATTCAGTTTTTAGTGTGTGCCACTGGCAGAGGTATGGGCTCTCTAAGTTCTTTCTAGTTTTTTTGCACTACCTGACCCAGGGATTGAACTCAAGACTGGCAGTTATTAGATACACTTAACCAATGCTTTTATCGTTTTGTCCAGTTATGAGTTCAATCCCTGGATCAGGTAGTGCAAAGAAAAAATAGACAGGTCTGGTTAGTCAATCAACAGAAACTGTCACATCTTTTGGCAGCATGCCGTGTTGGGGGTGATCAATTAAAAAAAAGGGTGATCAATGAATAAGTCACTACTCTTGCATTTTGTTGTGCATTGATCACTAAAAAAGTGATCAATTTAGCATAAACGTACATTGCAAATTGAGTTCAAAGGACACTACAAACTTATTTAGGGGTGAATTTTCAACAAAAAAAACGTTTTTCGTAGATATAATAAGGAGTAAATGTTGAAATTTTCATCCCTCTAACTCTATTAGTGCGGCTTGTATACATGATACATACATAGTTAGCCAGCCAGCCAGCCAGCCAGCCAGCCAGGCAGACCAACTTGAAAACTGAAAGAAACCTACATTGACAGTTTGGGGGACTGTTTTGGTTGATGGTTTCTAACAATATATTCTGGTTCAGTGGAAGGGTTAGATAAGCAACATCGCAAGGACGAATTAACTAGGAAGAATTAACTGACACAAGATATCATCTGGCATGGACAGTGGAATGAGAACAATCTACCCCAGTAACCCAGATTGAATAAAGTGTTCGGCTCGAAATTCCTAGAAGGTTACCAACTACAACAGACACCTGATAAAAGCTGGATGATATAACAACCAAAACGTTGTGACTATAACAACCAAGATGAGGACACTAGTCAAAGTAAATCGGTGTATAATAATGTTTCTCTATATATTACGCAACATTGAGCCTGGTCATTACTCAGACGTTGGTCACGTGATGGTTTCTATTGAGTGACTAACCAGACCTGTTCATCTATATTTTTATGCCACATGCTATGAGCTGCCTGTTGCCTGAATTGTTGCCCCATGAGGGCTGATAATTGTATTGGTTATTCATTTATTGTGATCTCTTTTTATCGCTGTCACCCTCTCTATGATACAACTTCATTGTAGCACATGTTGAGCAAGGTAATCTGATCTGGCCATGACTGGTGAATGTCCTCTTTTTGCAAGGTATTCTGAATGCCACACATTACATTATCATTATTAAAACCCATAAGAACCCAGACCCATTTCTACTTGAAGGAACATTATGTGGGATTCTGGGTAGGCAAATTGACACACATTCACAGAAGTTCAGTATATGTCACTTAGTACACTTCATGAGTTAAAATATAATATTATATAAGAGACCATGCAGATCAATTAAATTGTATACGACACCAGTATCACAGTGGTTTCTTATGGGTTAAAAGAATGTCTCATCTTTTGTGAAAACTATCTTTGTAATTTGCATGATATACATAAAGAGAAGATATAAGTGTGACTGACTGACCAAAATGGTTGACAGATCAGAAACTGTACTCAAGGATATAATAACAAACAATGAAAGCATTTTCTTTCTGCAATCCTTGTGAATGGGGGGGGGGAGACTATGTAATGATTATTAGAAACCGACAACCAAAACTGTCAACATCAACATAGGTTTCTTCAGTTTTTAAGCTGGTCTGACTGGCTGGCTATGTATATATGTATCACGTGTACAGGTTGCAACAATTGAGCTAGAGGGCAGAAAATTTCAACATTTATTCATTATTATGCCTAGAAAATTCCCCCTCTAAATAGGTTTTTAGTAGGGGGGCTCAATTTGCAATGTAAGTTTATGCTAAATTGATCCCCTAGTTTGTGTCTGGCAGTATTCACACTTGTTTTTTAAAAATTCAGACCCTTTTAGTGATCACTGCCCAACAAGAGGCGTGAGAAGTAACTTATTCATTGATCTTTTTCCATTTCTTTAATTGTTCACTCCCAACACGGCATGCTGCCAAAATACATTGATCACATGACAGTTTCTATTGAGTGACTAACCAGACCTGTTATTATTATTTAACAATCCTCTTTGTCCCAGCTGGGACAGAAGGCCGCAATCACACCACGCCATTGAACCCTGTCGTGCTTTGGTTTGTGCTTCGCTCCGCGTGAGACACATCTCTTTCAAGTCTGTCATCATTGTCCTCTGCCAGGTGGTTCTTGGCCTGCCTCTCTTTCTCTTCCCAGTTGGGGTCCATCTTAAGGCATCTTTAGGTATTCTTTTAATGGGCATCCTCAGAACATGACCAAGCCATTGAAACCTACATTTGTTAACCCCAAGAGAAATATTCCTACTGTCTGTTCTCATGTACAGTTCCTCGTTTAGAGATCTTGTCAGGCCAGTAAATATTACAGATCTTTCGTAGGCAGCTATTGTAGAAGACACAGACATATTTCATCTCTTTCTTCTTAACTCTCCAGCACTTAGAGCCATACAAAAGGATGGCCTTAACATTGCTGTTGTAAAGCATAATCTTAGTTTTGATGCAATATTGCTTGGACTTCCAGGTGTTATGTAGTTGACTAAAAGAACCCCTGGCTTTGTTAAAATGGGCCATGATGTCTTTTTTGTCACTGCTCCTGAGGCATCCGAGGTATGTAAAATCTTCAACGCTCTCTAATGCTTCTCATCGATGGTGGTTGGAGGCAGCATGTTAAAAAGCATGGTAATGCAGTAACGCCGCTACAAGGCACACCTGCTCATAGGGAGGCACAATTGATCAAAACAACATTGGTGAGGAAATGTTTATTGCTGAAAATGGACCAATTATATGTCAGAGCTGACCATCCTGATTAAGAGAGCCTTAGATACTTATTTCAGGGACCACAATAAGCAGCAGGATGGAAAGTGGCATTTCACTGTTAGTGAGGATATATACATAGGTTTCCATAAAAGATAGTTTAGATCTCTCATTCTTCATCCTTCTTATCACTGTTAGTGAGGACATAAGAACGCACACAGAAGACAGCAAAGTGATAAGAAGGATGAAGAATGAGAGATCTAAACTATCTTTTATGGATAAATAAACATTGAAAGCAAAAAGTCTCATTTAGTTCTTCATTGGTTGATTGATTTGAAATTTCAGTTAAAAACAATGGACAAAATTTTAACATAAGCATTTGGGAGGCACATTTGGTCAGAATTCTGCGTAACAAGGCACAAAATCACTTTATCACTGTTGGGGTTGGGCATGGGGCCGACAACCCCATCCCAGAAAAACATCTTGTTACTGAAACTGTGATGATTAAAGTATCGAAAATTGAGGTAACTGCAATAGACTAACTTACTCAACCTAAAAATGTCATCTAATAGGTCAACAATTGGGAGAAGATGAGTAAATGAAACGCTCTGATTAACAAAAATATGTTATGCTCTGATTAACAAAATACTAGCTTAGAATACAATAGTGATTATGAATACTTTATAGTTAAGGAGAAGCTTGACATATTTGCCTTTATGGTTTGTGTGATAAATAAGTTGTGTGGTAAACAAATTCAAGACTATTTTGTCTTACCGAAATCCTAAAAGCTTTCCATAAAAAAAGTAAAATCCATACACTCAAATTAGCAAATACAGCAATTTAATTTGAGAGTAAAAGGCTATTTTGTTTGGTCATCATGATTAGAAATTACAAACAAAAAAAATATTTCCAAATTACTTTTTCATAATCTTGACAACAGTATAAATCTTTTCAGGTCATTCAAAAGCAAATATAAGAAAATAAAAAGACCAGGACACGGACGAAAATCGTCCATACCATAGAGGACCAGGAAGACATCATCTGATCAAGGAGTCCATTTGCATTAAACTAGTCACGTGATCTAAAGCAATATTTTCCTTCCGTGGAGAAATAGCATTATCTTAAATTGAAAGTTGAAAATTGTTCTTAATAAGGATTTGTGTGCATTAATTGTTTATATTGCATTGAAGCTTTTATCTATTTATTTATTTTAAATAGGAAACATGTGACGTACAAAAAAAAAAGATAACAGTTACCATTATTAAATTCGGCTTCGTGTAAATGATAAAAATGTGGTGGTGCAATAATATGAGATGAAGAAGTAGATAGAAGCTGACGCTAGTTCTAATAAATGTGAGGGTTCTGTTGCTGGTCTGCCACTATCACGATGTGGGTTCGTTTTACACCCACCTTTTCTCCCTTCTTTGTTGCAACGCCCACACAATATACACACACGTGCTCCCTCTCTTTCTCGTGCTCTCTCTCTCTCTTTCTTTCTAGAGTTCTATCTCTCTTTCTCTCACTCTCTCTCTCGTACACTTTCACTCTCTCAGTCTTTGTTTCTATCTATCTCTCTCGTCCCGTTCTCAGCCACAAAGTCTACGAGTCGTGGACGAAAAAGAAGAAAGAAAACAACGAACAAATCGAAAGAGTGTAGGAAATCAGAAAAAGAAAGAGAGAAAGAAGTATCATTCTCTCCTGCCCCGATGCTCTGATGTGTTGTTGCACTATTTAAAAAGAACGTGGGTGCTAATTTTATTAGTAGGAAGCATGCAATGAATGAATGAATGAAATGGTCGGTGGGGAGAAAAGGATCGGACAGAGTGAGTTAAGGAGAAGCAGACGAATCGGAAGAGGCTAGATGTGTGCGCGTCTGCTCGAGCTGAAGGGAGAATCCACACTTATAACGCAATGTGCATCCAAAGTAAATAAATAAATAAATAAATAAAAGAGTATGTTAATTCACAATATCACCAGTAATGCGTTACATGTATATAGCATGTACATATACACACAGCCACACACACACATATGCGCGTACACAGTGGAATTATGAGAGTGGAACTAACAGTAAACACGTTATGCACGTCACATGCAATAAAAGTACATTGTACAATTAACGCAAGCGCTAGACAAAACAAGCAAACAGATATAAACCAATATTAAGAATCTATCACTAAAGATATAGACGGGGGGGGGAGATATTGCATCTTCACATGATGCAAAAATCAACATAAAACTCCCGAGGTACCTCAGTCAAACTGCAGACATCATGAAATGCCCAGAACCTTCCCTTTAAATGCAATGTTGATGTCCTAAAATCGGGCCCCGACTGACCATGCAACATCGATATGCTTCCTGGCTAAAAAGTATAAACTCCTGTGTATTACAAGATAGATAGATACAGACATACATAGATAGATAAATAGACAGACAGATAGAGATAGATAGTTAGCTAGATAGATAGATAGATAGACAGACAGTCTGAGATAGATGGATGGATAGATAAATAGATATGGACAGTCTGAAATAGATAGATAGATAGATAGATAGATAGATAGAGACAGTCTGATATATATAGATAGACAGATAGATAGATAGATAGATAGACAGACAGACAGACAGACTGAGATAGATAGATAGATAGATAGATAGATAGATAGAGACAGTCTGAGATATATAGAAGACAGACTGAGATAGATAGATAGATAGATAGATAGATAGATAGATAGATAGAGTATTTATACCAAACACAACTCTTCTCAAACTTCCACTTCATAATCTTGTTTAGATTGGTGAATAATTTCTAATTTCTTGCCTTTGTCTTTTTTCTCTTCCTGATGCCAACAATCGCAATCATTATACATATCTAGATACCCTCTAACAGGTAAACTAAAATATACGCTTGTCACTTTCCCTTCCAAAAATTGTCACACATTGCATGAAGCATCTTCCTTGTTCTTGTTGCTATATGCCCGTCACTCTTTCGTCCTCTCCTGTTCCCCCCCTCTCTTTCTTTGCCTCGCACTCTTTAAATTTCTCCTTTAATAAAGTTATTACATAATTGTTGAAAACGACAGTCACGCAATAATAATGTTAACATTAAGACATTATTATTAATATTATCATTATTAGAAATCTAAAACAATTTTTCAGAGCCTTGTCAAGACACTTCCATAATTTATGATAAAAATTTTAAAAAATACCGTAATAAATCCAGTCATCATGTGATATATGCCAAAGCTTACAGTGTATGTGTGTGTATGTATGTACGTGTGTATGTATGTATGCATGTGTGTATGTAGCATGTGCGTGTGTATGTATGATGCATGTAGATAGATAGAGATAGATAGATTGAGATATATAGACGACTGTGTATAATGCTTTGTGTTGAAAACCTTAAATCAATTTCATAACCCACGGAACATGTTATTCTAAACGAAGTAGTTTTAAATTAATGCCTTTTTCGATTGATCAGTAAATATTACTCTCGTGTATACATACGAGCGTGTCGGCGCAGTCAGTGCTCATAGTAATTGCTTTTTATCAGTGGTAAAAGATTTTTCCAATAATCAATGATATGAAGAGGCCCTGGTAGTGTTTACCTGGAACCCAATCAAACATCTTCTCCGCAGGGGCGTAGATGGAGATTTTGGGGCCGGGGTGCTTGGCTCTTTGAGCACCCCCCTCCTCTCTTCAACATTTAGTGCAGTGGTTCCCAAACCCGGTGGGCGCGGACCCCCGAGGATCCACATACAGTCCATAAAAAGGTATAACTGGGGGTCCGTGAGAAGCCCTTTCAAAAGCCTGGGGTCCGTGAGCTTCTTGAATAGGCAGACCTTTCAAAAGCATGGGGTCCTTAACAATTCAATTATAAATAAACGACGTTCTTGGTTAATGAAAAAGTTGGAAAACACTGATTTAGTTAGATGAAACCTGTCACGCTTTACGAGGCTAGTAGCGGATAGAAAACGAAAATTATTTAAAGGAAGTGACGTAGCTAGGGATTTGTGCCGCCCCCGTGGGGGGGGGGACTTGGCTCCCCGAGGGGGTCTCCTCTAATAACATTTAGTGAGATTTGTCGTAGTAAAAATGCTTTAGGTGAACTACTATTCATAAAACTTTTAGCGGGCACCCTGCATTGGGGGCCTGGGTGCGATTTAAATCCTCCCCTCAGCTACGCCCCTGCTCCTCTGTAAATATGTCTCTGTCTTTCTCTGATAATTCGTTGCTATTCTCCCTGCTTTCTCTCCTTTTCTTTCCCAAGCTGTCTGCTAATTCACTTCGATTATGCAACAATTTCTAAATAAATCCTACTCATATCTTCAATTGTTGTGTAGTGAATAAAAAACAGTTTTATTTCGTATTACTTCGTTAACCTTTAGCAATATTCTATTTACAATCTGTATTTCTTAACTTTTTGAGTTTTCAAAGTTTGTGAGAATTAGTAAAAAAAATAAAAACTTGAATCTTTCTTACCATGTTTCCCGATTTAAAAAAAATGCAAATAAAATAATATATTAAACTCTGTTTAATCTATCATTATTTATTGATATAGACATTATTGGTTTTCTTTTTTTAGGCAGGATCTAATTTATTTTAAATATTTTAATCATAATAAAATATGGACACATGATCACCAAGTAGTGTAAATTATACATGCTACTTTCCCAGTAGTGCCTTGGAGATTATATTAAATTTCTACCCTAAATATGCACTTACAATCTTCAAGAAGGAAGAATTCCTATTGAACTTTGAACATCGACATATGACAAAATCACAGCTGCTGCTGTAGTTATTGATGTCATTACTATTATTATATAAACCCCTCCTCCAATTATTTCGACAATCATTTTCAAATTATTATTTTTATTGCTTTTATTTTTTCTAAAATAACTTCGGTGTCATTAAAAATGTGGTGAAAAAAATCCTCCAAGATTCAGATCTTTGCGTCGATATGCACGATATTTAATTAAAGAGCCAACATTATTGCCGGATGAGCCACGGCGACTACAACAGCTTTTCTCCCACTTCTTCGGTACTTAGTGTAATTTACTGCGGAGCTGCCTAGATTTTATTACTCCTCATTATTATTATTACCTCACCCCACTACTTGAAACGGTGGATCTTATTAAGTGCGGGTCTGCTTTTACCATGACGTCAGTGTGAATGGCAGAGCGAGTTGTTGTTTACAAATTGGTCTACTGACCGTGCGTCACTATCGCACCAATTTAAGGGGATACACACCTCAAAAGACTTTTTTCTAGTTCGGTTTACATCTAAACAGTCAAAGTGGAGTCGTTTTCGGTAGGCAACCGGCTGAAAAATACAGCCAACATGTTCAATGCCGTCTCCAGCTGGTGGGGAGCCATCCAGAAAAAGGGAGACGACGAAGAACCGGGTCAGGCGGCCCAGCCTGAAGGAGGGGACCCGACAGAGGCCCCTAAAACAAGCCCCCCTGAAGGAAAAGAAGGTGCTTCTCCAAAGGGTGAGGAATCTGTCGGTGATGGTGCCACAGCGGCTGCAGCACCATCATCATCATCGGCCACTACAATTCCAACGCCTCCTCCGTCAGGTGGGGAAGATTCACCCCCGACTGAATCGGCCTCCGAACAGGAATTGAGTGGGTCCGATGCAGCCATCCCAACCATTCCACCATTGCCTAAAACCAAAAAGAAGAAGAAGCTTAGGCCTCCTTCGGATGAGCCCGGAGATGAGAGGCCACTGACCAGTAGTGATGACGAAGATGCCGAGGGTCCCGATGCGGTAGACGAGAAAATTGAAGCGGCCAAGCAAGCCATTGAAGATGTGTCCACAAAAGCAGTCAGCGCAGCCAAGGAATGGGGAAGTATGTGCAAAAAAAATAATAATACCTTTTTATTAAAATCCTTCTTATTCGTATTGCTATGTGTATTGTTACGTAATTTGTCCGTGTCGTTGCTCACGCTAAAAAAAACAACATTTCCATAAAAGCTATTTAAAAAAAGGGGGGGTGTGTGTGTGAAAATGTCACTCCGAACATCACGAGAAAACAACACCTTGTTACAGTATTTAATACATTTTTAAAGTTTTTAGATGAAGTATTATAAATCATTATTTGCTCACTGTTGGAGCGGAGAGGGTACGGACTGAGCAAAAAAAAAATTGAGATAAAAAAGCAATTAAAATTGTATATTAAAATGAAGGTAAAAAAAATAGTTATAAAAATTAAAAATAACACATAGTTTGATATTTTCTCTCACAATCTATTATTGATTAAATTATTTACAGAGTAATGTATCCATTTTTTTGCTACATTTAAATGATTTAAAAATAAACTTTTGACGACAAGAATCTTTCTTTTTTGAAAATAAATAAAAAATACATATTGCGATTGAATCTTCCTAGTTGGTCATATTGGGCAGTTTATTTCTTGTAACGGTCACTCACTTGACACTGACTCCAATGGAATTTAATTAATAGATTATTAGACAATAATCAACTTGTCATTAGTAAGGTTACCCATCTCAACGTAATTTGACGAGAAATACAACCAAAAAGTGGATCAAGATGAGTGATCCACTTTTTGGTTGTATTTCTAACCAAATTACTTTCTGCTCTTATTAAAATTTCGTTTTCTAGTATGACCTCTAAAATGCTGTCACAGGTATTTAAAAGATGCCTCTAACATATTTAGACTTAGACTAACTGAATAATAACTTGTATTGGTTCAAAAACTACTGATGTCGACAACGAGAAAGTCAAGGCCAAGACAAGAGGAAGTAGTAAACTGTCCATTTATTATTGATATGTATCGTCGGAATGTAAAGAAAACAAATAACAAAGTTAATGTCTATTTTATTTGTTTAGCCTAGGTTTGCAAATGTCCGTAAAGTCATGTGTATCAACGCAGTTTTGTAAAAACTAAGCAGTTTTTGGCTTTTTTAAAATCTAAAGTCTTTATGAATTATTTTAATGTAAGTAGTACTTTTGGTTTAGCAACAAATCGTAGAGAAATCTATTCATTATTTTCATCTTTTTTTTTCTAACGACGTAAACTTTTTTTTTCGAATCGGAGCGAGGTCAACAATTTTGTCATCCATTTAAACAAAGCGTTTTTATAATTTGTAGTCTCTTTCTAAACATGAGGAAATGAAAGGAATGTGTTGTTTTTTTTGTTGTTAAATGGCTCTAGTTTCTTTTATTTCTCTAATATCTTTAAAACTGACAGATCAATGGAGAAAATGGAAACTTGTATAAACTACGTTCAGATAAAAATGAACAAAAACTCATTGTGTTCCTTCTGTGTTATACGCAGGAAAGTAAAGTTTATTATATTAAAATGAAGAAAAAAAAAGGATTTTGTAAATGAAGTATTTTTTGTCTATCTATTGCAAGTATTCATTTACAGTGAGTTTGAGAAGGTGGTTTTCAGTCTCCAGTAGTCATTGACAAAAAAGTCTCTCCCCATGTTCTGCCCTCAACAGCGAATGCTCCGTCCTGATCATCACGATTCGATAATTAATTAATAACTCACCATTTGAACATATAGTTAGCAAACTTATCTTTATTTTTCAATTGACAATAAAAAAAAATCTGTTTGCAATTGTTTGAAATCAAATTCAAAGAAAAGAAATGACCGATCAAAATATTACACCTCCAACCATCGACCTAACTTTCTGCCCACGCAAAATCGATGTGTTGTAGTAAGTCATAATGTTCGCCCACACATCCTGCCTGCCCAGCTTGACCATTTTGGTCAGTTTGTTCTGCTAAAGTTTAAGGTTTTCTTTTTCGGACATAAATTAATCAACATCATATGGGAACAATGTCATTTATTGCCTGCTATAAATTACACTTTTCGTTTTATGTTCAAAGTAAAAAAATGAAAAAAATCAATAATTGAATTTATTTACTGATTTAATCAAAGAAAATAACTTCTTTTTCTTACTTTTCCCTGTCATTAGTAAATATTTTGAACATTTGGAAATATGGGTCATTGATAGTTGTTCGTTTAATTAAATTAGATATTTTTTTAAGTAAACAAAAATATTGATTGATGAACTGTTTTTTTTTTTGTTGTTTTCAATGTCACGTCGTCATATGGAAGATTTAGTTTAATTTTGTAAAATAAAGTTAATGTTTACGTTTTAGCCGCATTTTCCTTTCTCAATTAATTGTGCACTTTTGCCGACAGGGTTTCCATGCATGTTTGAATAAATAGTGGTAGTTTTTTCTCTATAAAATGTTGTCATGCATGTGTAGTTAAGCAATGTTCATTGAACACTGAACAGTGCATGCATACCTTCTTTTTTTTGTTGCTTCTGATGTGGTGGATTTTTAAAAAATGACCTTAATTTATGCAAGTTTTAAAACGGTAGAATGGAAAAATAGAAACTATTCATTGTGTAGGTCATTCATTATCGTTTAAGCTGTTTTATGCAAATGACAAAATAAATGCATTTGATCATAAATTATGACAGATGCATAAATTAAGTTGTCATCACTGCATTGGAGGTTAAGCTCATTTCGATCAGACTAAAGAGAAAACTTTATTTTTAAAGCGATGGAATTTTGCAATATCAGTTATTCGAGCTTGTCTCTTAAGTATTGCATTTTTTATTTCTTCTCACCAATTCCCGAGTCGAGTCCATTTTGTAGCAACCTCGAACTCCGGTTGGATTTTAAGGAGATTAAAAAGCAGTAATTGTCTTAAAAAGTGAACTTATCGCCTCTCATCGGAACCACCAGTTATTTTCTTTTTGTGCCAATAAAATGTTGAATTTTGTTAACTACTCTCTTGAAATAATAGCCTCAATGTAAAGTTATGTGTTCAAATCTAACAACACATCACACTAACAACCGCTATATATATAATTTTCTTTTTTTTAAAAGTTGTCATGTGTGAATATTTGGCTGACGTATTTAATTTAATTATTTTTTGTTTGTCTCTTGAATTTACGTGTTGCTTGCTATGCCCAAAAGTACAAGTGAAACCAAAGATTGACATTAAAATAAACCCTATCCAGTAATGTTGTGTGCATTGTATAACAACTGACCTGAGTAGGATTTGAAACCCTGCTCGAGTCCTAACAAGCTGCTACAGGTAGCATTGTTATTACTCGACTACTATTTGTAGTGTAGTAGTATATGGTAGTTGGACTGTAGTCGTCACTAGTGTTCAATTTAATTCACTGTGTGAGAAGACTTGACATTATTTTATGGATTTTCGTCTCATTTTGAAATAGCTTTTTTTTAATTTTCACTCATTAGCTCTTTTTCAGTTTCTTATTAAACTCTTGGTTAAAACTTTTTTTCTTTTTATTTGAGAGCCAGTTTCGTGGCTACAACCAGGAAGAATCTTTCCTTATCGTTTACATATCAGCTTGTCATAAAATAAACCTCTTTTACATAGCTTTGGATCTATTTCCGTTAAGTGTCTACCTATGACGTCGTGTACTTCATTAACTACACTTGATGACACTTTTTATTCCTGTACGATTATTACGAATGATCGCTTAATTGCACGCACTGAACGTACGTCAGCCACACTACTAGTGCCTTCTAAGACTTTTCATCTTGTTGCATTTTAACGACCTCCATGCACGTGCAAATTTGAAATTTCCATCCTTACTTTGATAGGTTTTGCAAAAAGGCAAGGCACGGCAACATCGAACTGATCTGACCAGATACTAATTAATTGGTGATATCTGTTTAATAGCCATAAAAGTCTTAGCTGACATAGACAACAAACGCACAGCAATATTTTGAGCTGTGAAATTGTGTCAGTGTCATGTAAGCCTGCAAATTACGAGCATTATTCCTGAGGTTTTGACGTTTAAAAAATTCCACCCTGGAAAAAAAAAAAGAATTCAATTCTGTTTTATTTGCTATTTTTAGACATAGTTTCAACACCTCACCTGTCTTCAAAAACAACCACACCACCCACATGAAGGAGTTTGGATGAATAGACAGACTGTGTGTTAGTGTTGTAAAACTCTATTTGTGAAATGATCTATCAGTCTATTATTATTGTTTCTTTATTTAATAAAACATTTATTTATGTACCATTTTTAGGTTTTGTTGGACCGCAAGTGCTTGTATCAAGGCCCTGTTAGTACCGAATAATAATATTGCATTCGACTTTACATAATTTCTTACGTATATGTCTATTTTTCTTCGTCTCTCTCCTGTTTTATCAAGCCTATTGTCAATATTTTAATGTATATATGCATGCACAAATTCATTGTTTGCAGTAATTGTGCAGGTATATGAGTGCCTCTGCTGCTAATAGTAATAATGTAACTGCTACTAGGATTTGCAGTTGAGTGTCATTCGCAATTTTAGAATGGATGGTAGATAGGGCTTTATATCCATTAATGTAATGATTAGAAAACCCTTCAAATCAATAAATGGCCAGACTTTCTTGTGATGCGTTGTTGCTAGTGCTACTACTACTACTACTACTATTATTGTGAGTGTTAGTATACCAATAAATAAACTAAAAGTAAACCTTAGAAGTGAGACAGTCGACTTGTTAGATTGGGACATGATGCTTATGATGAGTGACCGTCTGCTTAAACTATTGCCATCCATCAGTTTTGGGATGTGTGAGATAATGAATTAAGATTTTTAGAAAAATCACGCTGTCATTGTAAGATAGGATAGCAATGTCAACCAATAATACTTATACAAATTATTTAGGTTTTTAATATACTGGATCATCTTTCAAGAAATCTTTCATGATACATTTTTATATATGAGCTATTTGTTTTATATTTGAGGATTTAAAAATTGAAGAAAAAACGTACTATACGTTTTTAATTGATAGGAGCAGATACAATATTTGTATCTTTGTTGAAAGGAATACAAACTAGTATTCCAAGGGAAATTATGAATCACTGCCACCAGTGCTGTGTTGGGGGTGATCAATTAAAAAGTTGGAAAAAGGCATGATCAATGAATAAGTTACTGCTCTCGCCTTTTGTTGGGCTATTATCACTAAAAAAGGTCTGAATTTTCAAAAAACAAGCAGGCACAAACTTGTGACCAATTTAGCATAAACTTACATTGCATATTGAACCCCCCCACTAAAAACCTATTTAGGGAGGAATTTTCAAATCAACAAAAAAGCATGCACGTGCATGCATGCAAAATTTCAAGTTTCTACTATGAACGGTTAGGGCTGGTCGGAATCCAGATACATAGATATAAATGTCAGAACACATGAATAACCTAAACCCAGCAATATGAAGTGTTGTGGGTAGTGGTGATTAATAGATTTTGCATTGCAGTATCAGTAATTGATTAAAATAGCTATCACTTTGAGAATCAGACACAATGAGTAAAGTTTGAAAAAAGGTTATTTCAGATATGAAAATTTGATTGAAACAAAAATAGAATTAGATTTTATTTTATTTTATCAAAGTATTGGAAAATAAAATATTGTTATATGTAAAGCAAATGTCCCTCAAAATTGGAAAGTGTGTTAATCTGTTTTTCATATGTTTTAAGTCTTGTCACTGTGTGTTCCAAGAAGTCCTTGACAAAGCTGCCATTGAGAATCAATTTGCTGCCTCATTTTCCCTTTCAGCTGTAGAAATATTTTGAGTATGAAAAAAAAACAGTTTCCATGTTTTTAATTTTATTTTCTCAGACTATACTAAATATTTATGGAAACTGAAGTCAGAAACACATTAATTAATGTGAGGAAGTTTGGAGAATTTTATTTCCTTGAAGTAAACCCTGAAAAGGAAACTTTTGTTAAATATATTTATTTCAAAATAAGATATCCCCTTTCGTTAACTCACTTTTCCCTTGCAGTCCTTTTCTTGCTTTCCAGAGAAAGTGGGAGGTATCTGTTAACCTAAATTCTAATGATAAACCGTCAAAATGACCAAAAATAAGAGAGAACCAAACTAGAACGTTGTCCCTATTTTAATTGATTGTACAGCCATTTGTAATTTTGAGAGTTTTTACACTTTTTTTTCCCCTGGCCTTTTTTAGTTTTTTTAGCCTTAACTGCTCCATTCTAATTCTTAATGAAGAAAAAACACTCCTTTTTAAAGAGATACAAACTTTTAAAAAATAAACCCTAATTATGTTGAGTAAATCTGTATTTATTTGAGTGTCATATTCAGTTATTCTATCCTACATTTTCCTAAAACCAAGGCTAGAAACTAATGGCTACAGTATCCTTAAAATTCTTATTAAAAAAATATAGTTGTCTATTGATCTTTGTTGTTATACAGAAATATAAGAAATCAAGAAACATTGGTTATCATTGATAACAGCTTTCTTGGACTTCTGTAGTGATCCTTATAATGCTAACAATCACTTCCTTATGTGTACATATAGACAGCAGTGCAAGTATAATAGCAAATCTTCAAGATCAGTACTATCTCTTTTATTGTTTACAGAATCAACATCTAACCAATAACCAAAAGAAGTATTTGGTAAAAAGTACATGTTGTATATTTATCTTGCTTCTCCTTTTTTCCATACTGAATATAAACTGTTAAATGTTTAAAAAAAAAAATGTTAAACTCATTATTTCAAAGATGTAAAAAAACTTACCCATAGAATAAGTACTCCTTTTGAATTCTGTAACCTTCTACTAACCATGTTAATGGTGATTTAGAAGTTTGCTCTTTGAGTTCCTCAGTCTCTTTATATAGTCCAATAAAAATCTAACGTCACCTCACAGAAATTGCAACAAAAACAAACTCAACGGATTGTGTGTCCTTAATATGTTCTGAATGAAAAAAGTCTACAAAAATTGTATGAAGGAAAGTTTTGAAAATTGCCTAAATATGATCCTACCAAAAACGCCTTTTTTAGCCATATTAGTCCTGGCGCTGTAATAGAGCCCTGTAGGAATTTTTGAGTTGACTAATGAAACCAAGTGGAGAAGCTAGAAGGACCTTCAGTGAGTAAGAATATCCTGGATAGACATTTCAGATCAGTTGCAAAAAGATTTTAGTGGATGATTTCTTGCTGTGGTGCTCTAATCAGAAGCAAAATTTCCTCAAATATGGGCTTATATATGTATAAATTTCATGCTGAGTAAAGTTTACAAAAGAACCATATGCCTCAGAACAAGTCATTTCAAGCTGAGTTTGTTTTTGTTGCAATTTGCGTGAGGTAGACCCTTATTTTTGAGTAAAATGCCTGGACTATAATGATAATATTGGCAAATGGGGGGAAAATGAAAAATAATTAAAAAAACTAGCATAGTACCTGTCAAGAATACTGGATTATTTATTTATAGATCAACACTTCTGCCTATGATCAAAGTGTTGCTCCATGGCACTTCTGCCTAAGATCAGATTGTAGTGTTACACACAAAAAATATTGCTGTATGCATTTTTAAATTAGTGTTGCGTGCAACAATTCATGTCATATTAATTGCTTTAGCAATATCTGACATCATAACATCATTGAGCTTACATACCCAAAAAAAGTGTGTGTGGATAAAAAATATGCATTAACAGATGCACTGGGTTGGCTCCTTAAGGCCTTCCCCTCCAACATTTAGTGAGATTTGTTATTGTCTAATGTTATTAGAAATGCAGTAGGTGAACTACTATTCATAAAGCTTTTGGGGACCCCACTCCCCAGCTAGGCCCCTGATCCCATGTGTTTAAAGTAACCTTGCATCTGTTGAGGTCTAAACCATTTTGGAATATGACTTGTAGTTTGGCATCCTCTTTATGAAGGAAGATGGCGAGGGATTGTACAACCCTTTCACTAGCAAGCAAAACAAATCTTGTCATCTCCCAAGAAACAGTTAGTTATTTGTTGTGTAGTTAATGTACTTGTGAAATATCCAGCTTCTGGTAATACAGTAAGAAATGTTTGCAAAAAAATAACTGGAGTAAACTTTCTGATAAAATTCATTATGTAAGTCTAAAGTGGATATTTGGAGGTGATGGGTGACATAACTGTTATGGGTACAGAAAATGTAATTGGCAAACCATGTTTGAGTTTTGGTTGAGGCTGCTTATGTTCACTTCATACCAATACAGAAAGGTAGTTGGAGCCCTTTAGCCCTGTGCGACAGTCCACTCAAGGCTGGGTAAAGGAGCAGGGTTGGACGTGAGGCTAGCAACTCCACCCCCATAAAAAACGTATTTGCTACTGAAACCAAAGCAGTATCACCCCAGCAACTGTCCACTGGTGTGATGTGTTTACAGCCTTATGCTCCACAAGGAGGCTACAGGAAGGAGAAAAAAAAAGTGAATATTTATTGAACCCTGGAGACTTTTGCACAATGTCACATTCATTCAGCACCTCCAAAGAAACCAATTCGCTATCAGTGTTTTCTAAGTCCAGTATGTCATTTGGTTGTCTGTCATGACAGGCACAATGTTTTACTTTCTTTTGACCATATTGTAAGTGGCAAATAAATTTTCTGCTATCTTTGGATACAAGGCTATATCTAAAATTTCTTGAGGCTGAAACAGCTAACTGAGAGATTACAGATAGTGACCATCTCTTTGCTGATAAATTATTTGGGGTGGGGCTGATTAGTTTTTAAGCAATAATGAGGACAATTTGTCAGAACTGGATATTGGTGCTATTAGGGAGAAATTTGTATCCCTCTCTCTCCTCCTGATTTACATTTCTAGTAACTAGAGCAATGTCCGTTCCAAAGGTGCATATTTGAATGGAACTGATCCCCAAAAACTTCAAACTTGACACTGCACTGCCTTGTGTGCTGGCTAATATACCTGGCGAATGTCAACTTCATACAATGGCCAGTTGCTGAGTAATCGCAGTGCACAGACACACAAACAGACAGATTTCTTCAATTGTAGTTAGATGAAGCATTGTCAACCATTATTAATTTTTGAGTTGTCTTTCCTTCCTCTTATTTTTGTTGCTTTTTATCAGAAATTTCTTCAATTGTAGTTACATGTTGCCAATTGCACTTTTGTCACTTATTGATTTTAAATGAGAATAAGTCCTTGCTCCAGCTTTACTGATTAATCATAATTACAACAGTGATAATTTGCATTTTTTAACCAAGAATATTGAAAGTTACAGTGCCATTTGCTTATATTTTAACTTCGATAAATCTTTCTTCTTGAATCTTGTTTTGAACAGTCATTCTCTTTCACTTGTGAAAAACTTATTGTATATGCTGGTATATAAGGCGGACATTTACCGTATTTTCCAGCATATAAGGCGTCCGACCATATAAGATGCCCAATCTTTGCAGGCATATTCTTGAAAACATAAAACATCCCTCTTTTTCCATGATTTTCATAGCCCTCTACACTAGCGGGTTATTTTAATGCTCTTATCTATATTAACCTCCTCAGTAGCTGGCTGTTTACATTATTTGCATAGCGCAGTAACGTTAGTAAACAACTGATAAAGCATTCGCCTCCCGAGACAGAACTTGGAAAAAAAGCAGGCCTTATATGCCGAAGAATACAGTAATTAAAAAAACTATGCAAATATTACACAGCGTCCAGTGCACTGGTATTATGACTAAGAGGTCGTCTAAGGAAATTGGATATGGGGAGTTATGGGTCTTGGATGAGTTGCAGTGAGTAGTAATCCTCCAAATCCCCTTGTAAACCATTCCTCTTGTTGTCCGGCATATACAGTAGCTCCAATAAATGAATTTTGGTTCCATTATTAACAATGTGCTCTCTTCCATATGATCAGTTTTCATGCAATCCAAATAGTTTTCTTCCTCTCAGTATATTAACACTTCTTCAATCATCTCAATGGGCATCTATTTATATCTAAAGCTAATAGATTACACAATTGTTTAAGCTCTGCCCAGGGAGCAAGTGTGCACTATTAAATATTTTGCCAACTCTTAATGAACAGCTACCGTTAAGTAATTGCTAAATGGAGAGATTCTTTGTTTGGCTGTCATATTATTTAGACATTAGCTTTTTTGATTGGGCTTTGTGCCTAAAAAGTAGAAATAAATGAAACCAGGCTACTTGAAGGAGTCTCGGTCGGGATTTCTATAAAAACATTACTGCTTTATCATTTCCCCATTGATTTAAAACGGAAAATCTTTTTACTTATAGCTGGGATTTCTTTTAATAACTTACTTCCTATTTATAGAATTTACAGCATAATGAATAGATAAATGAGTGAAAGTACTTGATAATTAGCATTTAATATGCCTGGAGTTATCTTCCTTTAGAAATCTGATCATTATAATATATAGATTATTGGGTTGAGCGTGAACGCAGACCCTGCACTATTATTATGAAGTTGGAAATTGGACTGGAAATTGCTTTATTCTCTGAATTAGAACATGTTAACAGTATTGCGCTAACAAAAAAATCGGATCATTATATAGATGTTGCCATTGTGTTGATAACATGCTGCATTGAAAAGCTTTTTGCAAATATGCATTCACATAATTGTTTCTACCTTGATTTGGCTGAGGTTAGAAACAAAACCTTGTTTTCTCTCTTGTGTTTGAGTATTTAAAGGCTATTTTCAACTGAGCTTATTGACTAGATTTATAAATAGTTGTTGAAAGTATGTGGAATATTCTGGAAATGCTCCTGTCGGGTCACAATGAGGTAAAAAAATATTCACAAGTTGATACCTTATTAGCTGACCTGACAATATGATTACATCTAAAAAGCTGCCACAAATTTTCGGAGTCCTATGATAGCATATGTCATAAGATAATCCATCTCTTTTAGGTAGTTTCTACAAAATCTCTTTTGGCAATTTTGTTACAAGTTTGCATATCTTCAGAAATCAATTTCAAATCGTGTTTTCAGCTGTAAAACATTTTCTTCTTTTATGTCCCCTCGGATAGTTTAATAGTTACCACATCTGTCTCGCATGTAGAAGGTCCTGGGTTTGATTCCTGGTATGAGCAAAGAGTGTGGAAAACTCTTCATTAAGACAAATCTTCCTGTACACTCAGCAGCTAATTGAGTATACTCTGAGCTGTGTGATTAGGGTGGAGGTATCCCTTCGTGGACTTGCATCCTGCCAAGGGGGTTGGTCATAAAAACTTGTAGGAAAGTCTAGGTCTTAACGAGACTTGCAAGGATACATGCAAAGGAAACTGGGACTTTTTTGCTGGCCTCCATACCCCATTGGGAGTTGTCTCTTAAGAGATGGGACGCTTTACCTTTTTACCAAAGATGATTATTTATGTAATTTTTCAAATTTTTCTTTGAACGATTGAAATCCTTCTTGTTATTTATGTTGTAAACACAACGTTTTGGCCGTCTTCAGGTGTAAAATCCGTTTGTAATGGGTTAAACAGAAGTAATGTTTAAGGGGGGGTAACCCATATAGCACATAACCCATCACACTCGGATTTTACACCTGAAGAAGGCCGAAGAATGGATTGGCTGAAATGTCATGTTTACAACACAAATAACAAGGAGTTCAATAGTCCGAAGAACTATTTGAATATTAATGACCCTTCTCAAAACTATAGAAAATATATTTATGCGCTTATTATGCATTATTTTGAACAAGAACACTACACTTGTATTGTTCAAACTTGATGATATTAAATCTCTTGCTACATTTTCAATCTCGCATTATCTTCTTCTTCATTGGCTCCTTTTCCAATCTCTCTTCACTTGCTCAATTTCATTTTTACTTGTAACTTTTTCTTCCTTTGTATCTTCAAGCCTTTTGTTTATTGTGCTTGTGTCACTTTTCTCTTTGCTTTGTTCCTGGTTTTATTAACAACTGTCTATATATGTTATACAAATAGTGTTTTTGTATATGTCTTTCTATATTAACTCAGTTTTTCTTTTTTTTCATTGAAAATTTGTGTGGAGACCTATTGATCCATTTGAAATAGGTTAATTCTTTCCCACTTTGATATCCGCAACATTCAAACATTAGCAAGTTTTAAATCAAAAATAAAAACTTTCTTGTTTCAAGACTTTCATACATATGACCTCAGTAAATAGATACATTTTGTAACTGCAGCTCCTGCCCTGTGTT
>VCCN01002736.1:375313-391900 GCA_006491835.1 Architeuthis dux | reverse complement strand
TGGTATTGTGGGTCTGCTGGTAGCTCTCTCTCTCTCTCTCTCTCTCTCTCTCAACAATGTCCCAGATGTAGTAGTCCAGGGGATTCAAATCAGGAGTGCTAGGAGGCTACATGTTGGGGATCACAAGATCACGAAAATTCTCGACCCTGCTGGAACACATACTGGGCTACCACCTCGATCTGCCATATTGTGCTCCTCGGCGATGGCCCTCATTAACTTGCTGGGAACATTGTTATTTAGCTGATAGACGAATTCGGGCGCCCTGACAATTTCTGACCACTGAGAATGTTTCTTTCTCTTGCCCACTGATGACACGTCCCCCGTCAGAGGCATCCAGCTCATTCCTAACCTTGAACACAAAGGACCTGGCAACGTTCAAGAAGCTGGGATCTCCGAGTCACTCGTTGGCAGCTAGGGCCATGAGCACGGCATGCCTTTTCATTTCTTGTGTCAGATTGGAAGCTGCCATGTTGATGCTGTCGATATGTCTGAAAGAAAAATGAGAAAGTTAAAATTTGGCGCACACCGTGTAACATTACGTTAGGTAGTTTTCCATTTATGGTCCGCTGAAGTTGTCTTCTCAAATACCTAGCGCACCTTGTATAGAGAAACATTGGGTTAAGTGCATTGACATATAAATTCATGTCATCATTATTCAGTAATCAAAATATCTTGCCTGGCTTTCTGTGAACTTATGTCACTTTTCAGCTAAATTATGTATTTTATCACAAAAGAATGACTCTGCATTTGATTTAATGAACTCTTCAAGGAATCTTTTGATATCTTTAATATGTTGAAACCAGTGTGCCCTCTAAGTTGTGTGGCAGTGCACAAGAAAAAATTATGTTGTTAATTTAGAAAATTTCAGATATAGAAAAAAGGTTCAATATTAAAACTGGCCGAACAAGTAATCGTCATATCGCTCTTGCTCTGAGTGGTATCATTTGATTGCAGGTTTTTGCAAAGATTGTAATGTGTAGAAATAGGTGCATAAATTATGTCACTAGGCTTCTTACAAAGAATTCTTCTTTGCTGACTCATCTCATCATATGCAATTTTTTTATTTTGTATCTACAATTTAACCTTTTCTGAACATTGAATCAAGGAGATTCTTTTAGTAAAATTAAAGTAATTTTGGGAATTTTTATGTCAAATATAATACTTAAATATGTTAAACAATCCTTTATTCTAGCCTAATATACTTATGAATTATATAATTAAGAAAAAGTATGGAATTAAAGATTAATAAATAAATGATAAAGAAAAATCCACACATGGAATAAATCATTTATTTTATCATACACTTATTTTTATTAGTAACTGACCGTTGTTTCATAAACTGTACACCAAAAGAAATCAGTGATCGTCTCGAAAGTAAAAATGTTTTCTGCACACAGTATTTTTTTTCCCCCCCGCGCAGGCTTTGAAAAAAATTGAGGGAACATTGGTTGGAACCATTGACCAAACAAGTGTTGCATGGAGGAAAGCAAGCAATAGTGACAAGTCTGGAAAATATGCCACATGTGGACGAATTTCCTATGATTGTTTTCTGCATCACACTTGCAACATGAAAACTGGCATTATCATGCAGCAGAATCATTTTCCTTGCCCAGAGTCTTTTCTGATCCAAAGCATCATTCAAACGAGCCAATTGGTCACTGTAGCATTGCACAGTAACAGTAAAGGTTCCAATAATTTGTAATGAAGAATTCCCTTTGAATCCCACCACCATAGTAGATTCCATGTAGGATGGTATGCTGAAGGCTGTCTTTGATCTAGCCACAATTTTTATTGTTTTGGATTCTTATAATGAAACCCCCCTTTTGTTTTTTTTTTTTTTTTTTTTCCTTCTTGCCGGTGATTCTTTTCTATGTCTAAAAAGATGAGAAAGATGTGTTTAAAGGCTGACCATTTCCAGATGTTCATGTCAAACTTATTTTTCTAGCTGCTGAATTTTCCTCAGACTTGTAAAAGTTCAGCTCTAAGTTCATGTGTTGTTTGTGCTGCTTCTTCCTTCATAGGTAGCGCCTATTCATCAGTTTTCAACTTCTGGGTTTGTCTTTGAGCTCAATATCTCTTTCTTTTTAAAAAAAAAAAGAATTTTGCAAACCATTCCCAGTACATGCTTGCACCTACTGCATCATTACCATAATCTTCAATGATCCGTTTCCTAACTTCCACTGCACTTTTACCTGATTAAACATGAAGGGTAAACAGTGTTGAATGTGCTTTATATATTCAGCCATACTTTCCACTAAAGTAATGTAAAATTATCACTTTTTCTGCAAACATTTCTTAAATGTGAATGCACAAGCGCTAAAAGAAAAAAACTGAGTGAACTCCAAAGACACTTCTAAAATTTCTCTAACATTGTGCTAAATATAATGCTGGAAACTTTTTGCCTCAATCTAATATATTTCCGAAGGAAAACACATTTTCTTTTGTCATTATCCATAGTAAAGCTAACCACATAATTGTTTTAATTTGCTCTGGACTTGATTAGTGCGACTAGCCTTTTTCATCCCCCGCCCCCAACAATATTGATATTCAATAATCAAGTTTTATTTCCTTTGAGAACAAGTTTATGCAAAAATGATGAAACATGGATAGACTCCCTGATCAAATTTCAGTAGCATACAACATATGTCATATTTATTTACTCTTAAACTTATTTTTAAGATAATACCTTTATAAGTCTCTTTTTTAAAACTAAACTTACATTTAATAAACCCAAACAGTCTGATCAAATCAATCAGCCCATTTGATGTGTAGTTTACTTCAGTGAATGAAATTGGCTGTTTTGTTCAGAGTCACTCTACTTTGACCCATTGTACCCAAGAAATACCTTAAAGTGCATTATAAACAGGCTCATCCACTTTTATCCACTCTGTCTAATCAACGAATGTAAAGTGTTTCTGAGAGGATCTAATTTTCTTTTTATATAAACTTAGTTGTCAAGTCTAAATCAAAATCCCAATCTAATTTGGTGTTGTGAAATGAGATCTAAGAGTTTGTTTAAACAGTCAGCATTATTTTTGTTTGTTTTTGCTGTTTTAATTAATGTTGTACACAAACACTTGGATAGACTCCCTGATCAAATTTCAGTAGCATACAACATGTCATATCAAACTGGATTAACTTTTAGAGTGATGTTTGGATATTTGTGAAGGCAAATTCTGCTTGTCTACTTTTGAATACCAGACTGTTACTGCAATTTATGGATATTTACTATATAGTCCTGTGTTGAATAAAGGAAAGGAGTGCTTCATGATAATGAAAATGTATAATTCTGTCCCCAGGTTTTTATCAAGCCTTTCTCTCACTAAGTCATGGATAATTAAACCCTTATTGTCATTTTCTTCAATTTGCTCTGACTTATTAATCACTGCTACCCACAACAGACCGGTTTAAACACTGTTGCTGGGTTTAGGTTATTCATGTGCTCTGACATTTAAATGTATCTATGTATCCAGGTTTCATAGTATTCATAGTAGAAACTTGAAATTCTGCACACACACACTCCAGTAGGGAAAACGTTTTTCTTGTTTTTTTTTTTTGTGAGGGGGAAATTTACAATGTAATTTATGCTAAATTGATCCCTTTATGTCCAGCAGCATTTTTGAAAATTCAGACTTTTTAGTGATGCGAGAGAAGTAACTTATTTGCTGATCACCCCTTTTCCCAATTATTTTCAAGATTTTCAATTCATTTTATTTTTATGGTATATTTGATTACTGTCTGACAGTGAACTGCTGATCATCGCTCTACTCTGATCAGTTTACAATGCTATTGGATTGTACATATGTCATTCTTCCCAAGCCAAAACAAACTTTTTACATAAACAATAATGATATGCCTATAAACTGGGATATAATACCTAATCTGATTAAATAATGCAGAAAGAGTGAAACTGATAGTTTACTGGTTAAAAAGAAAAGGAAAAAAAAAGACTAGCATTCCAAGGGAAATTATGAATCACCACCACCCACCCTGTCCATTGGATTTATGCCATTCTTACTGAACTTTTTAACCAGTAAACTATCACAATTTTACTCTTTCTGTATTATTTAGTCAGATCAGAGCGAGCTGGGAGGGGGGGGATTTGAAATGCCCCCAATGGAGGTAGGGGGCAAAATCTTTATAAATACTAGTTCACCTACTGCATTTCTACTGACAAATCTCATTAAATGTTTGAGGGGGGCCCCTCAAGGAGCCAAGAATCTCTCCCCCAAATCCCCTGCTACGCCTCTGAGTCAGACTATATATATGTTTAACACCTTTAAGTGACTTGGTATGGAAGAATTATTCTCTTCTGCACACTGGAATCCGTATTGATTTATTTTGATTTTTCTTTCTTTTTCCCCCCATCAGCACAGGAAGTGGTCCTATGGTTCGATTGCACTGTAAACCATAGGTTATTAGCAGTTAGAGAATTCTATGGAAAAGGAAGAAGGACTAGGAAGCCAGGGTATTTGAGTGCTAGTATGCTAATTATTTTATAGATGTCTGAGTCATTGTTTATGTACCTTGTTGCAGGAGGAGGATTTGATGTGTGTATGTTTATGTTAAACATGTCTACGACTGGAAGCAAAGAGCCAATCAAAACATGATGACAGAAACAATAAAGATAACGGCCCAAACAAGCTCTAATGTGCTAATGTTTTGCTGTGGTTTCCTTTCATACTCAAATCCGAAGCTGTCTATTTTGTTTTTCAATCTTCTACTTGTACTTGAGGTGTTGTGGAGATGGCAGTTATTTCATCCACCTGTTTATTTTATTCTCCTTTATTTTACTTGGGCAATCCACTTCCAGCTTGCTAGGCCCATTGAAGTTTCACCAGAGCCTCCGTAGCCATATTTTGCGAACATGTTCCCTACTCTGTCCGTTTCCAGCCTCTCATGAGGCCGGGCGAGGGTTTGAACTTTCCAGGTTTGAATTATGAGTTGTCCATCTCCTAAACTGGCAGTGTGCCCTCCTATTTACCCATGGCTGGGAGGAGAAGCGAAGGATTCTTGCCTTTGTGCAAAATGAATGCAAACTCTCTAAATCGGCGTTTGATCTAACCGTTAGGCTACCCGTACCTCCACTCAGTTTTTTGAGTTTGGAAAAAGAAAATGGGGACAGAATGCTCTATTATTACCTAGTATAGTTGATGGCATCTATAGGATAATATAAATTTGAGGCAAGTGTACTGAAACATTCTTGTTTTTCTTTAAGAAAATGAAAGATAAAAACTTGGATAGGCTCCCAAAATGTTTATTCTAAAGTCTACCCCTTCATACAGATGCCTATTATGTTGATATCAATCAAATTATTAGAAACCGTTAACCAAAACTGTCAAAATAGGTTTCTTCAGTTTTTAAGTCAGTCTGGCTGGTTTGCTGTGTATGTATCATGCGTACAGAAGGCTGAAATTTTACTCTTTATTATGTTTTTTGTTTTTTGTAAATAACCCCCATAATCTGTTTTTAGTGGGGGTTTCAATTTGCAATGTAAGTTTATGCTAAATTAATCCCTTAGCTTGTGTCCAGCAGCATTAACATTTTTTTTGTTGAAAATTCAGACTTGTTTTTAGTGATCACTATCCACCCAAAGGGGAGAGAAGTAACTTATCCATTGATCAGCCCTTTTTCCAATTTTTTAATTGATCACCCCCAACACAACATACTGCCAAAATACATTGGTCATGTGACGGTTTGTATTGAGTGACTAACCAGACCAGTTCTTTTTTTTTTCTAATTTAGTTCTCCCTCTCTCTCGCTTCAATTAACATTGGACATTTATATACTATGATATCTACTGGAATATATGGCTATTTTTGTAATGAAGTCATAATTCCATCTCCTTTTCAAAATACTTGTGTCCCACTTGAGGTAATTGTTCTGTTCCTAAGGAAGTACTTTTCTCTCTTGTGATTATACACAAATATTTCATTAATGTTTTGGAGTCTAGGTTTGGGCAGCAAAGAAGAGTGGGGAGAAAAATCTTGTTATGTGAAATATTACTTGTTAACTTGAATAACTTTAACTAGTCCACACACCAAATTTGTTATGTTGTATTTAACTCCATTTTTTTAGTTGTTTCATTGTTAAGTATGAGAGTATGTGATTATACACAAATATTTCATTAATGTTTTGGAGTCTAGGTTCGGGCAGCAAAGAAGAGTGGGGAGAAAAATCTTGTTATGTGAAATATTACTTGTTAACTTGAATAACTTTAACTAGTCCACACACCAAATTTGTTATGTTGTATTTAACTCCATTTTTTTAGTTGTTTCATTGTTAAGTATGTGAGTGCAGAAAGTCTCTTGGAACACATTTTTAAAAACTCCTCACTGTAAAATCTTTTCTACAATTGAATCACAAGGTGATTTCTAGCACTTTAATGTAAGGGTCTTAAAGCACAGTCAGTTTTCAGGAATCCCAAATGATTTTAGGATTGAATATTTCCTTCTCTTGAGTTAAGCTTAACAACTCTCCTCTATTAAATATTGGAATTGGATTATAGGGGTACTATACATTGTCAAAAGCTTTAACACTGGGATATCTTTTGGGACAGATTTTTATGTATATAAATTAATTTGGATTGGTTATGTGAAAAGAATGAGAGAATACACCATGTGAAATATGATTAAAAACAACAAAAATTGAAGATGTTAGTTCGTTATTCTGCATCTGCTAAAATATATTTGGTATTGTTGTCTGATATTAGTGCCTTTGTTGTTCATTTGTTCCTTTCTGTTTTTAGCTGTATTTAGTTTGAACGTGATTGGTTCATAACTGTATTTAGCGGTGCTTAGAAAACAAGCAGCGAGACGGAACAAAGACATGTGTGCTCAGGGATGTTGCCTGTGAAGAAGAGAGCTTTCCCTGTTCTCACTTCCGGCCCTCATTTTTCGGCACCAGAAACGGAATGGGGCTGCTGAGAGCTTGCTTCCGCATTTTTATTTATTAAGCGTAAACATTAATACATACATAAACATTACAGGTATGATGGGCTTCAAAGTAACTTCACTTTGATAGGTGGATTTTGTGAGAATATCTTTATTAGTCACAAGTGAATTGGCACTCTTGCTCGACCAACTTTCTAGTAAAAACAATATGTACATGTTTTATTCAGATACATACATGTACTTATATTTCTTTGATCTATCAGTTGTTCCTAAGTATGATACCAATCCTTATTTTGGAAATTGAGTGTGTATTGGATTGCAATTATGGAAACTTGCTTAGCATTACCCCTACTCTTCCTTCTCTTTTTAGCCTGTGAGAGCATGATAGTGCCCAGGCCTTGATTAAGATAACTGGAAGGTTTATACCAACTTTTGTTCGGACAATCTAATCTCTTCTTCACGTCTTTGATGTTGACTCAACTTTCAGTCGATTCATTCTATGGCCTTCTTCAGGTGTAATATGAAATGCGCAAGGAAAGAGAATCTCTTTTATTGGTCTCTTTCTCTGGTACTGCAAAAAGAAAAAAAATGGTATCAAAAAGAAAATTTAAACGTTAATCACAATGCTTGAAAATATTCTATTTTAGCAATGCGTGCAGTATAGCTTGTTTCATAATTTTAACATGCAAAAATTCTCATTTTCTTTCTTTGTTAAACAAAGAATTCCGTCTCCGTTGAGCAGAGGAGAAAAATTTTATTGTCATTAATATACCAACAATACATTTTTTTTTTTTTCCCCCTCCTCTGCTCAAGAGACGTAATTCTTTGTCTCGACACGAGACAGAATTCTTTGTTAAACAAAGAAAGAAAATGAGAACTTTTCCGTAATTATGGAACAAGTTGTACTGCACGTGTTGCTGAAATAGAATAGTTACAGTTAATGTTTAAATTTTCTGTTTGATACCGGTTTTTTGGGTTTTTTTTTGCTTTGCACCTACCGATAAAAGAGACTCTCTTTCCTTGTGGATTTGCATATTACACCTGCAGAAGTCTGTAGAATCAATCTGCTGAAATGTGTCCACATCTAAGATGTGAAGAAGAGGTTAGGTTGTCTGGACAAAAGTTGGTATGTTGATGACTCTTCTCAAAGTTATAGACAATACATTCACAGTCAATATGGGAGGTTCATGTCTTTTCTTTTCTTTTTTTTTTCCTTTTAAAGAGCATCCAAATTTGAATATAGTTGACCAGGTCAGTTTCCAGCATTGCTAGCAACTGTGTCAATTCATGCTTTATAATATGCTGTTTGCCTGTTAGTGGCTACCAAAATATTTGATGTCAAAAATGTAGAACTAAACAGGTTTGCAAGGTTTTTTATTAAAGTGCTCATGTAACAATATCACTGGTAGGATTTAATACACAAATCCATCAAAACTTTCATTTACTCTAAACTCACACCTCTAGACTTAGCACCAAGACTGTCCATCTGAGAAGACATGATGTTGACCACTTGGTCTCGGTTTCTTTGCCATTTTTAGTTATAACTCTGCTTCTGAGTGTCGCCATTGGATGGCATAAGCTTACAACTAAGGAGAAATCCCATGTCTTGGCCCAGCTGGAGGAGTTTCAGTGATTCTTGTGGTGCAAGATAGTGGAGTTCAAGTAAGGTAGTTTATGACCTGATGAAAGCTTTTGTAAACGATGTTGTATTGTCCTCACCATGACATTCTGCAGGAGTTTAATGAACTTTTTCATCATTAATGAACTTTTTTATCAATGTTGTAGCTGATTTGGTACGGTTGTTCATCACCTCGGGTTTTAGTAGGGAGGTCGTCGTCTTCCTCCCAGTACTGATTTTTTTTTTACTTTGGAGTGCTACCTTTCATCAGGTCATAAACTATCTTGTATTATAAAGGCGAAACCAGCAGGCCTCTCCAGGTGAGACCCAAGGAACATAAAAAAAGCCATAATCAAAGGTGAGATAGAAAAATCTGGTATGGCTGACCACATGGGGAGAGAAAGGCGGGCACTATCATCTCTGGGAAGAAGTCCAGATTATAGATGAGGAGTGCTGTTGGAAACTGAGAAAAATCAAAGAAGCAGTATACATCAACAGCCGGCTGAGTGTATAAGTCGGACAAGTATGGATTTCAACTCAATGTGGCTTCCGCTACTCAACAATGACGAGGTATGGAAATCCAGTCCTAACAAGGAAAGGAATCCTACATTATAAGCATTGCTAACATTGGAGAGAAAGATTTCTGTTTACCATCTTCACATTCGGATAGTACACCTGATGTAGGCCGTAGAATGGATCGGCTGAAATGATGTCAACAACACAAACAACAAGGAGTTCAATCATCCGAAAAACTCTTTGAAGTCATTTTATATGTATAATTTTAACGGCTTAAAATTCAATTTGAGTTGTGTTTTTTTTTTTCCTTCTGCATATTATGTGTCTGTCATTGAACATTTTGTTTTAAATAATATATACAGATGAATCTGAATTCATTTTTATTATAAATCATGCTGTAATAGAACAGTAAAAGACTGTGACCTGACACTGCTAGTAACTATTGTCTGATACAGTAGGTGATCAGTTAGCCTGTGATGTGTATGTACATGTACATGTATTTGTCTTTGAAATTGCAAGGTTCTATGTACATTTCTCAATGTGTGATTGTGCCATCTTATTTTCTGATGCTTAGATATCACATGGATATTGCAGATTTTACAAGTTCTCGGTTGTCAACTAGAAATTTAATTTTACTTTGGTTTGAAGTCGGTCATGAACAGAAGGTTAAATGACTTTGTGGCCTGCAATTTTCAGCTATACCACCGAGACAAGTTTGCCAGTACCTTTACTACTTCCAGGATTGCTTAAGTCTAAAACTTTACACACTTAAACTGTTTATATACGAGGTGGTATCTGAAAGTTCCTGGACTCTACGTGCTGTGATTGTACCTCTCAACGGGATTGCCTACTCAGCTGACACTCATTGCCTACTGAGTCAGTCTGCCAATAGGCTTCATGCTATCTACTCATGTTCTTGTATTACACTAGGTTTTGTGACCTAGTGTGAGAACATCTCTGCGATCTGCATCGAATTTTGTGTGAAGCTCGGCAAATCTGCTAATGAGACCCCCCCAAAATGCTTCATCAGGCTTTTGACGAACATTCTTTTGGTCAAAAATTCACCAAATGTCTTTTTTGTCCGTTTGTCTGTCTGTCATTGCATAACTCAAGGATGGCTAGAGCTATGGCTACCAAAGTTTCTGGGGTTATTAATGGGACTGCAGAGCATATTTTATATCAATTTTTTTGAAAATTCGAAATTTCTTTTGGCCTAGTCCAGGAACTTTTTGAAAGCCCCTCGTTATATATAAACATGTTGTTTTTTTAACATACAGCAGTATTGAGTCCTTTTCAGGTTCATGAAAAACAGTTTTAAAAAGAATACTACAATAATAAAATCTATTAATTAAAATCACTTTCCAAACTGTTAAATTTACATTAAATTGCAAAATGATCTTAGTGATTTTCTAAGTCGCTTTTTCATTAATTTTAGAATTGTCTCTGTTCTACAGCGTTTTTAAAAAATGAAATCTTTAAGTGTTTATTGCATTTAACTCTTATATGGGTTTTTTTTTTTCAAGATGAGCTATGGCATTTTGGGGAAAAAATGCATGTCTGGGGGAGATAATATTTATTAAAAAAAATGAAAACAAAATGTTTTAAATGCATCACTTCAGAGATGAAGGTGTTAAGAGCTTTCAATCCCAATCAAGCAGAACGGAACCCCAATAAAGCAGAACGGAACCCCAATAAAGCAGGGTTCCTTCTTTGCTTGACTAGTGTTGCTAGTAGAGCCTTATATTGAGTCTTTAAGGGAGAAATGCTTGCATTCTCTCAGTTGTGTATCTATTTAATTCTATTGCAAGCTACATCATAGGCACTTACATAGACTCTGTGTGATATTGTCATCAGAGATGCACTATTTACTTTACTCTTCCTCCTCTTTTGTGTGCGTGTGTGTGCGCACGCACATTTTCTGGCCCTGATGCTGAAAGCAGTGAATGCTTTTTGTCTTGTTTGGGTAGCAGCAAAACAGGAGGAGGGGTGGGGAGAATAGCTGGGCCACAATATCCAAGAATGGCATGAAAACCCGAAAAAGCTGCACTGCTTGCTTCTGATTGGCTGGTTACTCTGCTAATTTATTCCCTGGATTGGTGTAGCTGGCTTTATCTAGAAGATCTGACCTACATTCCAAAGTTGGTAGTTGCAGTAAAAGTACTGTAATCACCAAGGGGGCAGGGGTGTGTGGATGGGCACTGATGTTGTAGTAGTAGTAGTAGTAGTAGTAGTAATAGTGACAGTGATGTAGTAGCAGCACAAAACATTGAGATAGTGACAGTGGTGATAGGGGCAGTAGAGCCGAGGAGGAGGAGGTAACAATGGTCATAGTGGCACTGATAATTTGTTGGTTGCAACTGTAAAAGAAACACTTGCAAACCTAGCTGCAACTTCATTGGTAGGCTTAGTGCAGTAATGCATGAGGTTGTAAGTGGCATTAGTGAATTTTGGTAGGTACTAGCATCTATTACAAATAAAATAGTATCCACTTTGATCTTTGTAATTGTATATATATCGCTGCAGACTGTTTTTGCCAACTTTGGTTCAGTTTTGGCTTTGAACTTTAAATTCAGGCGTTTTTTTTTTTTGTAAGATTAAAAGAAATCGTACTCTTAGTTGCACCGAAAATAACATCTTGCTTTTACAGAAATATGGTTGTTCTTTCTTTTTTTTGATTGGTAATAGCAATAAATGGAATGAATGGGTTATAGTTTGCATTTGTAAGTATATGTTGGCACAAAGAAAACAGTATCTTCCCTTTCTTATGTATTTATATACCTTTTATTATTTTTTATAGTGTTCTAATCCCCACCTTCGACTATGTACTTTTTAGACAAATAATCTAGCTAAAAATATTACTTTAAAGTTTTAAAGCGTTACTTTGAGCATTAAACTGTTTCAAGAACGCAAAATTCACTTGAAACATTGTCTTTTTTTTCTTGAAAAAAATGATATCACTTCAAATTTAAATTGGGAATCTAAATTTCTGATTACTGTTTTTGGTTTGTTATTTTTACACCACCAGATAATTCTGGCTTAGGGTTAGGCTTACAAATTATGGTGCAAAGTCCTATTTCAATGAAATAGGTCCCTGAAGAATTTTTTCCCTCCTAAATTTACAGATTTCTTCTATCTTTGTACTATGTTTATCAGATCCGATACACAGATGTGTATATTTCTAATGCCTTTTATTTGTTTTGTTTAGGTGCCTCATTTTATGCAGACATAGTGACATTAACACAGATTTTGTTCTGCAAATCTAAACTGACAACTTCTTTGTTACTATTATTGCAGTTATGTTTGTGAATCAGCAATTTTGTTGGTCATACATAGTTCTTTATGATGAATTCTTTTTTCTCTTTCCCTCTTTACATCTTCTGATTCCTAGAGTCAGTCTAATTTGCCTTATCACATTGACTATTCAAGCTCATTGATTTTCAAGTGCGCATATGTTTCTCGCGTGCTGATCATTCATTTAATAGGCCCTCTCCAATAACTGCTACTACGGAGATTGTCAGGCACAACAGGTGCTCATCACCTCCCCTGCTGCATTTATGTTCACTCTCCTCTTCTCCTCCTTCTGTAGTCTCTCTTTGCTAATTCTGTTTCATTTGTTATTGTTGGGTTATAATTCCACTTGAACTACATTTTAGTTGAATTAACTTATTTGTCATCTTTAGTAGCCTTTTGTTACCGTTTTCAGAGCAGAGTTTTCCTGCTATCTTTTCATTGCTTTGTGTCCTGTTGCTAAACCCTCAGGGGCTTAGCTGGAGAGGGGGTCTTGGCTCCCCACCCTCCAACATTTAGTAAAGTGGTTTCCAACCTGGGGGCCACGGACATTGTTTAATGTTAGTAAAAATGCAGTAGGTGAACTACTATTCATAAATCTTTTGGACCTTTCGACCCCCCCCCCCAAATTGGAAGTTTGGGGGGGCAATTTTAAATCGCCCCATCCCTTCTTTCAGTTACACCCCTGCTCGCCCTTTATCTAGATCCGAGCGTTCCAAAGTTTTGCATTGGTGATGCACTTTTTAAAAATCAAATTTTTGCGACATTACTTGAGTTTTGTTAAATATACAATGTCATCCCAGCAGTTCAAATATTTGGCTCAGGAAAAGTATCTTTTGAAATATATACAAATTATATTAAAGTGTTGCGACATGCAGTTTGAAAATCTCTTCCTAGATACTCATTTCCCTGATTAAAACTAGTAAAACTAATTACTTCTAGCTTTTTTTTCTGCTTAAATGTCCTGTTTCTGTTTGCTTTCCCATGTATCTAGTTGCCAATTTATTCTCTTTACTCTGAGTATTCGAAGTATAGATCGTTTTTTTTTCCTTCATTTATTGTGAACAGTATCCCCTCTTTCTTTCTTGGCAGCACTGAAAACCTGGTTTTCTGTAGAATATAACAATTATTTGATATTCGCAAATGGGTTTGACACTTATTTGATCGAAATGAAAGGTTCAACTCCTTCTGCATGATCACACATGAATAATTCCCTAAATGCTTATTAATCTGCCTCGCCTAACAAGATTTGCAGGCTCTGAATGAAAATATTCTTTAACTGGCATTTATTGAAGAGCAGTGAAATAGGAATTATTTCTATACAACTCAATTGTTGAATTTAGTGCATTTATACATGCTTCTACGCAGCAAAGGTGTCTGACAGTATAACCTTTTGAAATGATCCAGATGCTGCATTTATTCATTACTTATGCCAAGATTCAGGAACTCTGTATTTGTGTATCTAGAAATCAACATTTTAATCACTTATATCTGATCTTCACGAGTTGGAAATTGGGTATATTTAAATTGAGTCTAGTTCGTTTTCCCAAAATTCCTCTTCATTAACCTATGTTAATCCAAATACCTGAAATAAAATTCATTTTATTGTAAATATTCAACCATTCAACAACCAGCAACAATAAATCCTTTTTTTTTCATGTCACGTACAGACACATGGTTGTAACATAGAATCCTTTTTTTTTCTTCATAAATCTTATACACAATATATATTGTAAATACTAAATCTTATTGTAAATAAACACCACATTTACAATAGATCGCAGTAATTTTAGAAGAAAAAAAAATTAACTGATGTTTTTTTTGCAAATAGTAAACTATGGAAAAAAGTGACCATTCAGTGTGCAAGATGATGAACTTTGGGAAAATGATTGCCACCCATTTAAATTATCTGATTTGCAAAAATGATTGGAACAGTCCAAAGAAATGTTTTGGTTTGTGATTATTCCTTATAAACACTCACTCATAAACATAATATTATATTGTTTACTCTCATCACTAGTAAAAAAGAATGAAAAAAAAAAACTAGCATTCCAAGGGAAATTATGAATCACTGCCACCCATATATGTTGTGTTGGGGTGTGATCAATTAAAATGTTGGGCTGTGATCATTAAAAAAAATGTCTGAATTTTCAAAAAACAAGCGGGCACAAACTAGTGACCAATTTAGCATAAGCTTACATTGAAAATTGAACCCCCCCCCACTAAAACCCTATTTTGGAGGGGAATTTTCAACAAAAAAAAAAGCATTTTCCCTACTTATTGAGGGGAGTGTGTTTACAAAATTTCAAGTTTCTACTATGAACAGTTAGGGTTGTGCGAGGTCTGGCTACATAGATAAAATTGAACCCCAACTTTTGGTGGGAATTTTCAAAAAACACAAAACATTTTCCCTACTCATTGTGTGCGTGCGTGCGTGTGCGCGCATGCACACATTAAATTTCAAGTTTCTACTATGAACGGATATGGCTAGGCGAAGTCTGGATACATATAAATGTGTGAACACATGAATAACCTAAACCTTTTGTAGCAGTGATTAATAACCAAACCTACTGTGAATTTATAAAGGAGCCAGTCTTGGTTAATTTTAACATACCCCTCTAAACCCATCAATCCTTCACGTATCTGGCTTCGTTTTCAAGAAAGTTACCTCCCCCTACATTTGGCCCTGCCACAAGTACTTTGCTAGCCCGTCAAAGTTGGGTCTTGGTGACCTGGTCAGGAACTTTAGGGATTCTGATGAGTCAGCTGCGGAGTGAAACCTTGAGAGATGAGGACCGGTGCAGGCAGACAACGGGGCTGAGTGAATGCAATGGAGCCAACATCTGGAGGCTGATAAGTTGAGGGGCTGAGGAGACCCCCTCCCTATTTTTGTTTTCAAATATGGCATCTTCATCAGTCAGGAATTGCTTCATGTGTATGGGCAAATTATTATTGGCATAACCATTGTATTTTTAACAATAATGGATATTTTTAGATAACATCCTTATGTATGTGTGTAATCTATGCATGTAGTGGAATATAGCATATATGTTACACAAAATCAGCAAAATTGAGTAATTAGCAAATAAAACTACATATTTACTTATTTTTTGTAAAAAAAAAAAGGTTTGATTTCACTTTTGATTGTAAAAAAAAAAATAGATTTTATTCTAGTTTTGATTAAATAAACTTTTGATCAAATTAAAACTATGTATTTATTTTTTGTAAACAAGAAATAAATAAAGTAAATACATAGTTTTAACTAATCTACTTTTACAACTTTACAACTATATTTTATGTAATCAAAGTGAAATCAAACCTTTTTTACAAAAATTAAGATGAAGGTAAAAATGAAATTATTTAAATTAATGATTTATGATACTTCATCTAATAAAAAAACCCTGGATAAATGAAGTAAATAGTATAATTAGCTAATTAGGCAATTTCGCTGATTCGGCATAACATAAGTATTTCTGTATGTAAGAATGCTTACTGTAGATCAATGGTTAGTGTGCTAGTCATTTAGCTCATTGTTGGTGAGTTCAATCTTGACTGAGTGCTCCATTGATCTGGCCTTGTGCCAAAGTTGCCTTGTATGTGAACATGTTAGGTTATGTACATATGTATATGTCAGTTTGCAGGGATGCTATCATCCATTTTGCAGCCCTAATCACTTTTGCCAAGACCACAATTGAAGACTTAAACACTTGCAGCTTCTGGGACCCTAATCAAAACATATTGTAGGTAGAAATTCTCCCCCATCTGTACAGTGGGTGTGCGTGCGCGCAAAGAGATAGCAAGTGCAATATGTTTGTATTTATTTGCAAAAAAATGTGTGTGACCAGATTAGTATATTACACTTCTTTTGAATAAAGCTGTTTATTAAAAGATTTTTAAAAATAGCATTCCAAGGGAAATTATGAATCACTGCCGCATATATGCTTCTGTTTACCTTGTAAATTAGCAGTTGTGGTGGGCAGTGATCACTAAAGAGTCCAAATTTAAAAATTAAAAAAATGAGCATGAATGCTGTTGGACAAAAAAGGGATCAATTTGGCATAAACTTACATTGCATATTGAACCCCCCTTTCAAAACCTATTTAGGGGGAGAATTTTAAAAAAACAAAAACATTTTCCCTACTCATTGAGGGAGTGTGTGTGTGTGTGTGTGTGTGTGTGCGCAAAATTTCAAGTTTCTACTATGAACGTTTAGTGCTGTGCGAACTCAGGATACATAGATAGATACATATAAATGTCAGAAAACATGAATGA
>VCCN01002736.1:340179-372796 GCA_006491835.1 Architeuthis dux | reverse complement strand
TTATATTAGTTTTTCTTTAATAAAATCTTGGTTAGGATTCAGTTTTTGAACCACGCAGTTCTAGAAGAATCTTTTTTTTCTTTCAATTTTAGATGCTTTGAATCCATTTCTAGGGTGTAATCGATTGAAAGCACCTAAAATAGAAATAACATTTTTAAAATTTCTTCTAGTAGAACTGCATGGTTAAAAAAAACAACAAATCTTTACCTAAATCTCTGAATGTATGGTTAGAATTTTGTTTTACTTATTTAATATATTCTTGTAATGATCATCATTTTTAACTTGTCATGCTGTATATATCAACATTCTGAACAAAATTAGCTATTTTTCGTCCAATATCTTATATATATGAAACTCCATGTTTGTCTGTCTGTTCCATTTTGTAGCCCACAATTTTGCATCTAGGAAGCTGAAATTTGGCTATGGGGTACATCTTTTCCCAGTAAAGGTCATGGACTATGTGATGTTGACCCTGGAGGTCATCAGAGGTCATTTGTGATCATTTTTGGTCATTTCTAATTTTATCAATACAAATTCTGCACCTAAGAAAACAAAATTTATCATAGTCTTTTCACCACAAAGGCTATGTGGGGTTGAATTCGGGACATTCACTGTCACCAAAGGTCATTCATTGTCATTTCTAGCCAATTGAAGCAATTGTACGCTACAATTTTGCAACTAGGAAGCTGAAATTTGGCATAAGGGTACATCCTTTCACAGCAAAGGTTAATGGCTGTATGGTTGACCTCGGAGGTCATTTGAGATCATCAGAGGCCTTTCTGGTCATTTTTTGTCATTTCTAATATTTATTAAGGCAAATTTAAGGGAGACAACTCATTTCCTCCAATTTTTGGTGAAATTGATAAAAATTGAAAACTGTTATCTCCCTTGAGACAATAGTCTTCCAAGAGACTTCTAACAGATAAATATATGTAGTGCCCAATAATATTTTAATGAATTTTAACTTTCATTACATAATTCTTGTTATATTTACTTTTTTAAAGTATCATTTTAATATTTTCAGGTTATTTTTATTTTATTATATTTCAAGATATTTTTACTTTATCAAAATACTAGCAGGAAAAAAAAAAAAACAAATTTCACAACACAGTAAAAAAAAATGCTTGGCCAAAAATGAGTGTAATTGTGGGTATTTTGGATGGTATTTCAGTACTTTTGCATAAATTCTTTTCATGTCGGGTCTTGCAAACCCTGGGCAAGCCTGAACATGCTGCTAGGCAGACCCGCAAACAAATATTCGTTTTAGTCGAATATTTGAAAAAAATTAGAAAAACATTTTCACAAGTAATTTTTTGTGCTTTCAATCCATAACACCTTTGTTTCCTCCAGTAATTTGTCAGTTTTGTGAACAATTGATTTTTAAGCTTTTAGGAGGAGGGTTCTATTTACAATATAACTATAATGTTAAACTTGATCCAGGAGCGTGCACGAATGTTAGACTAAAACAATTATTAGTATGCTGGTGTGCCTGGGGTGTGGGATACCCTAAAATTCGATTAGCATGTTAATTAAAGGCTAATTCAAAATAATTTAGTTTGCTATGAAATTAATTTTCAATTGTGTCTAGTTTTCTTCCAAAACATTTTTTATGGTGTGTGTGTGTGTGTGTGTGTGTGTGTGTGTGTATACACACTTTTGACAACAGTGACAGACTAACCATATCAAGATTTTATTTCTACCCTGGAATAGGGGTCTAAAAGATCTGCCAAAATCAACTAATTATCGAATTTCAATAAAAATTTTCAGTACTTATTCATTTATGAACAGGTTTATTTATAAAAAAGTTTTATTGTAACAAAAGATTGTGGAAATATTTTTCAAGTCCATCTTTATTTAATTTATGAAATCTCTATAAAATATCATTTGTTTTCCTGTGTTGTTATATTTGAAGTTACTTTTCCCTGGGCAATGCCGGGTACCCCTGCTAGTACTTGATGAAATCAGCATTTTCCACTCTTCAAAATGAACTCTAGCATTTATTGTAAAATATTTAACACTTTACTGTGCCAATTTTTCTTCCTGTAAATAAGTTATGTGGCAAAACATTGATTCAGAAATTACATTAGTCATTCAATAATAGATTTTTTGAAGCTGGAGTTAAAATTGAAAATTTTCAATTGATTAGGAGAGTAAGGAAAAATAAGATTATTCTTTTTTTTTTAATTAAAAAATCTTTTTTTTTTTCTATTTTTAAATGTGAGAGAAAAAGGATTGTTCAGTATGAATAATGTCTACAGTTTTGCTTATTAAAGGCTTATCTATGCACACTCACACACATGTCATCATCCAAATGACATTTATACAGAAATTACATTTAATTAATAGAAATTAGTATTGAAATGTGCGACCAGTTAGTCTGCTTGGTTAGGTGATTAGTTTTCTTTCTTTTTTTTAATGTATGGACAGAACACAGGGGTCCCCCATTATAATGCGGGTGTTGGGATCCAAGAAATATGAAACCACATTATAACAGAGCCGCAAACAATTTAGCTATTTTGTGGCTAAATCTATCTATTTTGGAGCTATATTAATATTTTGGTGTCCACCATCAATCCATGTTATAGATTGAAACGTGTTATAATGGGGGAGGCCTGTATTGTCAATGTAAGCCCCCCCCCCCCCCAAAAAAAAAAAAAATCATCACCTGGTAGACCTGCAATGTAGTTTTGAATTTAAGAACTTCATAGTATAATTAAGATTTATTATGAAGAAAAAAGATCAAATTAACCTGAATTACATTTAGAGAAAGTTACCAAATTTTGGTTGTTTATTAAGGAAATAAAAAGTAATTTATGCTCAGCTAATATTTTTAAAATTAAGATGTTTATCGATTTATAATGTTTCATATACAGGTTAGCGAGATTAATTCATTCCAAAATTTTCAAAACCGCACTGTTTAATGTCTTATAATTTAAATCTTTTTTTCAGCCTATACTTGATTACATTAGTACAGCAATATCATAACCGTACTACATCAAAACCCGCACTAATCAAAACCCCACTATTCAAGGTATTGCTGTAATATATTCAGCTTTCTCCATTTTCTGCAAGTAATTTTTTAGTTTCTGTGGAAGACACCCACAAGTTAACTTCAGAAAGTTTAGTGCAAAATCAAGTAGCAACAGTGAGCTAACTGTCCATATATAGCTTGTGGGCCTGACATTTTCCAGTCTTGTTAGAATAGCTGTGAATGGGAGGTTTCACTTCTTTTCCTTTTTCTTTATAATTCTTTATAATTCTTTATAATTCTTTACACTTTATGTAAACTGATACCTTTTTGCTATTTAAAAAACATATGCAACAAATACCATCTTTACAACAGATTTTATTATTGTTCCCCACAGATTTGCTGTATATCTGCGTTTCTGATATACAAATAAATACAGCATACAATTCCTATCAGTAAATAAGTTTGGCAAAGGATATGTTCTCTGACTTTCTCCAATCTTTTTCTCTGATAACCACTGGGAATTCTACCAAGCTCAAAATTTTTTTTTTTTTTTTTCCAAAAATTTTTTAAAAATTTTTATTGCACTATTTCTTTTTTTAACTGAAAAATAGTTTGTCTGGCTAAATTAGAAACATAGCTGTAAATACATATAAAAATGAAGTTGCGATGAAAAAGTTCTTATTCCATAACCTCACACATAGGTGTCGAGCCAGAGGGGCGACTCTGCCCCCCACCTCCGCATTTGGGTAAAACTGTAAAATTTTGGGCAAAACCGTGTAAAGTTTTGGGAAAATCAAGCTCTCTGCCCACCTTAACCAAAGAGTTTCCATTCACATGTTCATTTTAAACAATATCTTTTATGGATTTGAAAAACCTAATCACTTTCTCAGATATTTTGTTATTCACACAAAGAATTCATACAAATTAAGGATTTCAGTTACAGAAATTTAGTATGCATTTATATTTATGCATAGGTTATTTTCTTTGAAACTATTATTATTTTATTATGCCTCTTTGGGCATTGGCCCCGTCGGCTGGGGCATAGTATATGCCGACTGTATCCTCTGCAGAGGGGGTAGGAGGACCCTCCCCAAATGAGGCCAGCCCTGTTGGCTGGGGCCTAGAATACGCTGACTGCATGCCCTGCAGTCGCAAGACTCTAATTAATAAAAAAAAAATAACCGTTTACCAAAGTTGCAAGACACTATTTGGGTATTATAAACTGATTTCAGTATTAAATGACCTATCAAGGGTTGATATGCTGCTAAACAAATCAATCCATCAATCTTTGGCCACGCCAAATTATACACAATATTTACACATCAACTTCTAAACAAATACAAAATTCTTAAAAAAACATATTCAAATACACATACATACAAACATCGATAAGAGATATTAAAAAATGGTGTGCCATATTTGAAAATTCCAATAATTATTTTGAAAGTTCCAATTAAATCCCCCCTCATTCTTCTCTCTAGCAAAGTTGTGTAATCTTCCAAATAATAAAATCCTGCTATGTTTGGTTTAGAAGAAAATTAACTTGCTATAAAATAGTGGTAGGGGTGTACTTATTTATGGGCGATACTGTATATTGCAATTCTTAAATTATTTCAGATTGGTCAAAGAACTATTTAATGCATTTCTTCAAATATGGTTGAATTGTTTTTTTTGTCTGGCTTACATTTGTTTCCTCCAGTGTCAAAAATGTAAGATTTATGAAAAATTTTGAAACATCATTCATTATGATGAGTTTGAATGTGTTTATGGATATACATAAACTGTATTCAATTTCCAAACTGATCAGTTGTTAAATAGGATTGTTCACTTAGCCCTTTGGATATCTTATAAAATATAATCATTTGTTTCTATATCATGTGACTAGTAATTTATATTTCCAGTAATAAATGTTTTATGTACACACTTCTATAGGTTTAAGAAATTGGTCATACTATGTTTTTTCAAGTTTTTAAAAATTTAGTTTTAAAATTAAGTGAAAGTATTATAGTGATATCAAACACACATCTTTTTACAGGCCTCCCCTGTTATAACATGGTTTGTTATAGCACATTTCGCAATATGATGTGGGTGAATGGTGGACTCCAGAATATTATTCTAGCTCCAAAATAGCTGGATCTAGCTCCAGAATAGCTAAATTGGCAACCTTGTTATTGTGGCTTGGTTATAAAGCAGTTTGCTTTCTTGGACCACAACTACCGCGTTATAACAGGGGATGCCAGTATAAATATCTACCAACTTACAAATCAAATCTGTGTTGTACAGAGTTAAGAAGAATCGGACCATTTGAAAATTTATTTTATGATGTTCATTACCGATTGAATAGAATATTTCCTGGCGTCACCTGTAATCAAACTTTACTGGCTAAATTAGAAATTTAATCTTCTTAATACATTGTGTATCCTCAGTGTAATGTCAACTGTGTGGAATGCCAGCCATCTGTATTCATATGCTGGAAAAAGTCTTTGAGGGACATTCTATTCTGCTTGCAGCATTTATTGGTATTTCAGGAATTCATACTTCAATATTAATTATCCACATATTTGTTAAGTTGTATTTCTTTCAGTCTGTTTCAGATAAGTTTCCGCAAACATTCTCTCTGTAACAATAGAAATATTGATTCCAACATTGCAGTATGTTTTAGTGTTTTATGAAAATGTTCAAAGGTCTTAGACAAGACAGGCCTGTGAATAGAAATCTTTCTATTGTTAGAAACTGTCAACATCAACATAGGTTTCTTCAGTTTTTAAGTTGGGCTGGCTGGCCCTATATATATGGCACACGTACAGACCATACCAATGGAGCTAGAGGGCTGATACTTTAAACATTTACTCATTATGTCTAGAAAAACTGCTTTTTTTAAAAAAAATTTTTTTAAATGTTTTTTAAAATTCCCTCCCAAATAGGTTTGTAGGTGGAGTTCGATTTACAATGTAAGTTTATGCCAAATTGGTCCCTTAGTTTGTGCCTGGCAGTGTTCATGCAGACATTTTTTTAGTAATCACTGCCCAATAAAATTCATTGATCACCCCTTTTTCCAATTTTTTTAATTGATCAACCACAAGGCATGCTGCCAAAAGATGTTGGTCACATGACGGTTTCTATTGTGTGACAAACCAGACTTGTTAGTTAATTGCTTTTATGATATATTTTGAAAGACAAAGCCATATAGAATACCATGTCTGTCTGTCTCTACAAATGTCTACTTATCAATGATGTTTTTATTATTAGCTGTTTCAGCCTAGGTGATGGATCACCAGTAAAGCAACTTAACAGGCTCAGTAATCGGCCTGTGGCCAAAAACAAAAGTATATAATGTCCAGTCCTTGATGTGATAGACAGACAGTGAAGAGTTTACTCCCCTGAATTAGGTGAGGATTAGTTCTTGTTGGAGGGGGGGGGGGATAAAGTCAACTCCTTGGACTGGAGTTTGACAAAATATTGATGTCATCAGCGTTAGACTGAGGATTTGAAGAAAGGACCCTTTATACCAATTTGAAATCTTTTTCTCTCATTCAAATGGTTCTTCGGATGATTGAACTCCTTGTTATTTGTGTTACAACAAATAACAAAGGAGTTCAATCGTCTGAAGAACCATTTGAATATTAATGACCCTTTTCAAAACTATAGAAAATATCTTTTTCTCTTAGTTGGATTAAGACATCACCATTGTAATATCTGAACTAAAGCTTCCGCTGTTTTTTAAGCACATAACCAAACTGCCTAGTACTTATTTAATTACCCTCAGCCCTATCAATTTCAATTTTTTAAGTATTAAAGACTGCATATATAATGATGGTGACTAATGCAATAATACCTTCATTTTTCATGTCCCATTATTGAATGTCAGTGACATATGGAACTACTTATCTATCTAGTAAGAGTGAAATGCACACTTGCACTTCAAATACCATTCAACAAAAATCTAGCTATTTGTAGCTAGATCCAGCTCCAAAATAGCTAAATTGGCAACTGGTTATCGCAGCTCCATTAATATCGTGGTTGGCTTTCTTGGACCCCAACAGACGTTTTATAACGGGAGATGTCTGTAGTATCCAGTAACAACTTGCTCTACAGCAACTGTCTAGTGCTTTGCTCCTATAGCCACAAATGCATCCCCCATCTGGAGATGCACGACCATTTGGTATGCATGTGTATTCTTGCAAGTTTGTTTTTTTAAAAGGTTACTCTCAACAGTAAAACCACACCTCTCCCTAAATATAAACTAATTTACTTATACCCAGCTCACTATGCTTTCTGACAAATATCACCAACATAGTCCATCTTGATTATAACCATGATTACTACTGTAAATAACTGGTGCTTAAGAAGGGCAGCAATTTGAGTCCTATTGTGAAGTCAGTTTTATTACCACCAGCTTATTATAGGCAACATTGTATATAACAAACATGGCTTCATGAACAGTAGTAATATGTGTGGTAAATTACTTTGAATTTTGATAATTGTTGCAGAATGACATTTCCAACAAGTCGTCAACACAAATCTATGTCAGATGATAGTAATTTGATTTAGTTCTGTTGGTTTTTTGTTGTTCTTGTACATGATACTCATGAATGAATCACTTACTCATAACCCTTTAAATATGAGAAACATTTTGTGTTCCAAATCGGTCTATTACTGCATATATTGATATTTGATGATAGCAATGCTTTTATAAACGCTTGGCCTGTTGGGTAATTCTGTTTACCAGTGGTCAGTGTTCTTTTTTATAGGATTATGAATGTTGATTTCTAAAGCAAACAAGCAGGCCCTACCTACTTGGAACATTGGCACAACACAATCTTCCTACTCCAATTTCTTCTAATTTAGCCTTCTACTGCATTAAGCTATGCCTTAAAGAATATCTAAAGGCTTGAGCTGTGAGTTTTTTATGAATTTTATTTTAATTTTCATTTTCTTATTTTTTTAACTCTTTAAAACTGTCAGAGCTTTGACAGGTTTTATGATTTATTGAGATCCCTAATCACTTTAGACATTCAATAATTCAAGTTGGATTCAGTGCTGTTTTTGACTTACTATGTTTGAAAGTTAGTTTTGATAAAATCAAGAATACTTATAATACTAATATCTTCTTTGCAAGCTAGTGATTATTCTGCCCTCCCCACCAATCTCTTCTTGACATACTTTGAAGCTGCAGTTTTTATGAGCCATCGTAACTTGAAAATTATTGACTGAAATAGTTAAAAAGCTCTTAGAATTTTTTTGTTCAAATTGTAATATTTCAATGTAAAAGCACAGAATTTTAATATCCTCCACTTTTTTAAGTTACGTTATTCAAACTTGTTTGTTTTAATAAATTATTTATTTTTTGCTCAGTAAATCAATAGATACAAGACGGCAATAAATTATGGTCATAGATGTTTGTTTTTGATTTTTTAATTTTTTTACTGGAGATAATTTAAAATTAATATCAAAGTGTGTACACATTTCAACCTGCTATGTTTCAGATACCAAATATCACTTTTCCTTGACAATGACTTTCCTTATTGTGAAACTATCTGTAATTGATTCAGATCTAAGTGTTACTTGTTAAATCTAATTCTCTGCTTGTAATAAAAATGCATGAAGCAGATATAGTTCAAGAAATAGTTCCCTACAGTTCACTATTACAAAAACTTAATTTCCTTAAACAACTGTGATGCCTACATTTCAGCTTTAATAAACTTGTTCAAAGGATTGGATTAAAAGAAAAAAAGACTGTCATACATTGTCATCACGCAATGCTGACATGGATAATATTGGATATCATTAAAGGATCTCCACTCTTAAAAATGTTCTCAACAAAGGTTCTCTTATTTTTCTTTGCGAAGAAGATACATTGTGTAGTTTTTTTTCTTTACCTCTGCCAAGGTTGGACAGAGGTTATTTAATTCACCCATATTTGTCTGTTTATCTAATTGTCCACACATTATTTCCAAAAGTTCTCAATGAATTTCAATGACATTTTGTGGAAGGATGGGCTAAGAACCAATTAATTACATTTTGAGGTGGATCCAGGATTTTTTTTTTTGTGATTTTGTTAACATTGCGATATAGGACAATTTTCCCAGCTTTTTGTAAAGTAATGACATCACAGTGATGTTTTTTCAACTATTGATGATCCGTCTCTGATGAATAATTATTATAAGTTTTTGTCAGAGTATAGTCTTGGGTCTGTAACTTGATTGTTCAGTTTTTAGTGACATTAGCATAGGCAGAGGTATGAAAGTTCTTTTTAGTTTCTTTTGCTTCTCTATATCAAAAGACAACAAATATAATTCATGATTATTAGAAGAATTTTAATGTTTTTTGGTCTATTAGTTTCTACTCTGTTGCAATTAACAATTACATTAAATACTATTATCTCTTTTGTAACATTAAAGTGATTGCAAGAGGTTATTAAGATGTTTGCGTTTAGTTCTCAATTCACAGTTCACAACAGAATTGGTTGTATTTTTCTGATGCTATAAATATTCGTTCCGGCCTTCAACTTTTGTCCAAGTTTTCTACAGTGGATTGCCTCAAAAAAAAGGGTTTTCTTCCTAGAAACTGGATACATTTTCTTTTTTCAAAAGCCACTCTAAAAGGGATTCTTTCTTAGCTTAAAATGAAAACATTTTCTACAGTTTGGCATGTTTGTAGATTTATGTAACAGCAATTCCAACAAAGCTATCACGGAAATGTTTTTCTTGTATTTCACATTCCTTGGTTAATAAAATAGTTAAGAGCATATGAAAAGCAATTAGTTTTTATATGCGGGAGATCATTTCCTTTCCTATATGTTTTTATCTTTTATCAGTAACAGGCACAATAATCATTTGGAAAACACTTCTTTTTTTTTCTTTTTTAAAAAAATATTTTTCATTTTTTTTTTTTTTTTCAAATAAAATGTGAAATATGTGTTATATAAAATATGCATTTTAATCAAGTAATCCTTTCTTAAAACATGCATTTTTTCTATGCGCATATACATTTTTTCTAATAGATGCTTTTTAAATGATGTATAAATCTATGTGTGCATATTAAGCCTTTTTATTTTTTTAATGATGAAACAATTTCAAAGTTTTTTGGGTTTTCTTTAATGTTGTGTGTGTGTATATATAAAAAAAACTTTTTCTTTCAGAACGGTCCTCCCCACAAACTATCACTTCTCCTCCTGTGGCAGCAAGTGCCCCTAGTGAGAAAGAAGAGGAGTTGCCCCCCGCAAGTCCACCTCATGACAATGATGAGTTCATCAGTGATGCTTTTGCAAACAACCCAATCGACGATGAAGAAATCCGAAAGGAAATGCAACAGCTTTCTGTCCAAAATACAGAGGCCAGCAACCCTGATGCAGGTAACCACTCATTCTGCCTTAAACGCCCTGCACCAGAAAGCTTAGAGTGTGAAGGGCCGACTGATATCTTTCACCTGCCTCAATCACCTGCTGGGGCTGAAGGGCTTGACTTTGGCCTAAAACCCAGTGGCCCACACAGAGGTCAGGTTCTTTAAAATGGGAAGGCTTCTGCAATCTGCCTTCTGGCTAATTGGTCTACTCTTTTCATTTTCCCTAACTCCTCCTTTTCTTCCTTTCAGAGCTATTGCTTTGAATAGTCTTCTGCTGCTTGTCTTTAGGTGAAGATTTCCTGCTCATCTTATCCTGAGGAGTTTAGTTCTAAGTGGTTAGAACGTATTATCTGTTCACTGTTGAAGGAAGCTCTCAACAGATTTTGCTAAAATGTCAAGAGAGACAGAAGATTCCACATCATCCTCGTCAGTGAGATTAGACTGACACCTAAGTTTCTATCAATACGACTTGTCATCTGGCTGTAAAAGTACCAAAATATTCCTGATAAAGAGGCAGTTTGATATGGTCTGATATTATTCAAATCTATAGTTTAAACATAACCTGTTGACATGAGTAATTTTGAAGATAAATTACTTAACTGCTATGACATATAATGTTTAATCTGAAAAAGTTACTCACTGGAACTGTGTGCTTATTGTCCTTGTTTGAAGTTCACAACATTGTAACGACTCTCTTCTACCTTTGTTGGGTCATACAGTGTACAAGGAACAAATAACTGTGGCCCTTAACTTTCTCATTTGCATAGACAAATATTTAGAATAGCCATTCTCCACCGTTTTAAGAGCTTTTCTCGAGCTTCATGGCCCCCTGTAAAACAGGGATACAACATGAACAGATAGCCAGAAATTTATTATTTTAGTCTCTGACCCCTCCTTCAAATGAGCCAAAGCCCCCGAGGTCATATGGCTCCCGTTAAGAATGGCTGATTTAGAATATCAAGAAAATTTTAAGTTTACCATATATAACTCAAATCCCTATATCACATCATCTGATGAGGATCATAAATTAAACCAACTGAAAAATGAACTTAGAGTCCAATGGAAATGTATATTTGTACAATACAAATAAATATTCAGCAATGTTTACCTACAGACTAGGCTAGACGATCATTGTCTATGTATCAGCTGTCTGTGACATTTTATAGACGTCAATCAATAAACTATTGGCCTTGACCATTTCAGCTGTCTCTTTTCATTCTTAGCCAGTCTTGCCAAACAATGAGGATCGGTCAGAATTTGGCAAACTATTTCTCTTTGGAACGCTTTTGAGATCTTGGCCTTGCTTAACTCTTTGTTTGCAGACTTTACTTCTTAAAGAATTTTAAATAAGAATTTTCTTGATAGATAGTCATCACGTTGTTTATTATGCATTGATAGTTATGTCATGGCTTGGCTTTGTGAACAAAGATTTGGGAGGGCTTACCACATCTGTTGCGGGCCCTCAGGTGAGACCTGCCATAGGACATTGAATCCAAATGATCATTCACATACTTTTCAAGTATGGAAAACAAGATGAGCAAAAATAAGTTTAACAAAGAATGTATTTAACACTGAAAACTTTCTGACAAGACTCAATGTGAGCGGTTGGGTGAGACCCTGGCAACATGTCAATTAAGTTTCATTGCCAAATATTTTAAACAGATGTAAAAATAATAATGATGCCTTCTTGAACCTATTTCCAACATGGCTGCTGTTTCTTGCTTATCAGGGACTATGCTGCTTCTTATCAGCGTCTTGACACTATTTTTTCTTTCAGTGAAAAAGGATCCAAATTGCATCGTTTCAAACCTGCTTTTTCCACTTTTTTGTACTATTATCCTCACTTTTGTTGCTCTGTTTTGATCCGTGTGTTCTCCCTGAAGCAAAAAGATTTAAAATGATTTTTGCTTCTGCTCATAATGATACCTAATTGGTCAGGAGGTTTGAGAACACACTACTCAAAATATTGGAAACTAAAGTCAACAGGGCTAAGGATAACAGTTAAAGCAATGATAATCATCATCTCCTGACTTTCCAAATGTGTATGGTGCCTTATCAACAAAACACTGACCACTACATTTCAAACTCAGCCTAACAAAACTTCTTTGCCTCCTTCATTCTTTACTATCCTTTCTCAAGTGTTCCCCTTTCTGTTGTATATTGTCTTGTCTGAGGAGATGAAACTACCTTCCGCATGTACTTCTACTCCCACATAATTGTAGAAGACTGAGCAATGACATTTTCCTCCACCCACATTCTGACAATTGTCCAGTTTCATTAGTTGTATTTCCAACTCCTATTAAGAGATCCTTATAACGGTGTTAATGCATTGGCTTGCCTTTTTCCACCTCTTTCTCCTTTTGCAGCTGATTTCATCAACTCAATTGCATCCGGATTGCACCTCCCTTTTTGCCTTTCATTTGATGTTGCTTTACACGTTTTTTGCAAATCTAACATTGCTCTTTTTCTTATCTTGCATGGCCTAACTCAATTGCTGTCATTTGGAGTGTATAATTTCCATGTGTGCTTAATTTGTATTTATATCAATTTAAAGTTTGCCTTTATCTACTTTCAATGTATTTTAATGGTTTTAAATTCTATTTTTATTATTTAGCCTCATGAAATACCCAACTGATAATTCTCTGTTAAAGTTGTAAAAATCTGAAATTCTTCATCACATTGACCAAAAAGCTGATTAATATAAAGTATATGAAGATAATTATTCTGCAGCCTGTGACTGACTTTCACTGTTATTACTTTCTCTACATGGTTGTTAATTTTTAAAAATAACCGTTAATATTTTAAAATGTTGCTGTAAAAACTTTCTGTATAGTCTTATAGACATAAAGAAAACGATACATCTTTTTGCCTAATCTTCAGATTCTTGAAGAACAAGTCTTATTCAGTAAATTTAAGCAATTTTTTCTTTAACAAATAAACAAATGCATTGCTGTTTATTCCCATGTATCATTCCCATGTATCATTCCCATGTATCATTCCCCAATGATATTGGTAAGTGAAAAAATCCCATTCTTGATATTAAATTGTTTTACTTGGTCACTATGGGTTTTTTTTAACAAAGGATAAACATAAAGTGGAGTTTTAGAAATGCTTTATACCCAATCGTTACAATGATAATAGGAGTGAGTAGAAAGGTCATTAATTACAAAGTGGTAGACCTCATTATTTAGATATAAAGCATTTAGATTCAAACTTAAGTTTTATTGCAAATTAGTGATTTAAATGCTTCTTGATGTTTCTAGTTTTGGGAATTGATTTTATTTAACATATTGAAAAAGATATGCCACAAGGCTGAAATGTTTTAAGTGTATTATTGCAATGTATCTTGTTGACATATCAGAGATTGACATGGACTGGTTGATTTTTAATCTAGTAAAAATAAACTTTAATCAATGAATGTTATAATCTAGAACTAAATTTAGAAAAATAAAAATACCTTCCAATGCTTCGACTACTTTAAGCTTATCAATATAATTATCTTTGTTGATGCCAGATTCACATGAGAAATGCACCTATATTTGTAACCTTTTGCAATCCATTGTTACAATTAGTCATGTTCAAATTTGATTTATGTTGCATTGGGATTCCACAATTTTAAATGCTGTGACAGTTGACAGACATTCAATATTACCAACATGGTTGCATTAATCAAACAGGTCTGGATAGTCACTCAATAGAAACCATCACATGACCAACATCTTTTGGCAGAATGCTGTGTTGGGCGGTGATCAATTAAAAAAAAATTGGAAAAGGGGGTGATCATTGAATAAATTACTTTCTCTGGTGATCACTAAAATTGTCTGAATTAAAAAAAAAAAATTTAAAAAAATTAAAAAATTAAACAAGCATGAATGCTGCTCGTCACAAACAGGGGGACCAATTTAGCAAACACTTACATTGCAAATTGAACCCCCTACAAAAATCCAATTAGGTGGGGATTTTCAAAAAACAAGATATAATAAGGAGTAAATGTTTAAATCTTCGGCCCTAGAGCACCAATGGAGCTACATGTGCAATATATAGCCAGCCAGACCAACTTAAAAACTGAAGATACCTATGTTGTCAGTTTTGGTTGACGGTTTCTAATATATATAAATTTACCAGCTATTCACTTTATTCATAGTTTTAGAATAGCATTTGAGTTCATCTCATTTATGATAGAATTTGATTTTTTTTCTCTCTATTGTCACAAGTGTTCAAGCTTTCTTTGTTCAAGATTGGTAATTCCCAGGGCATTTTGTTGACAATAGAGAAATAATATCCTTGCCATCTGCGTTTAATCAATACTGTGGTGTGTTTGTTTTGGAAAAAAAATTGCAGGACACCAACTAGCAGATGGTGTATGTCTGTCCCCCACCCCTGTTGCCAAGAAGACTTTTACACATCAGAAATTAGGAATTTCTTGAATGAGGGTTTAACTACCTACAAGCCAAAATGTTTTTAAGGTGTGAATTTATTATTATTTTTTCCACTTATTTGAAAGATTATGAACATTTATGGGGCATTTCTGATTTGTTTATTGTGTCTGGCTCAACATATGGATCTGTGGTTAATATCTATGGTTTTCAACCAAAAGAGTCACTAATAATTGTTATTGCACTTGGAGTGTTACAAGATTTTAATTTTCAAATGTTATCTCTGGTATTTTGATTATTTGAGTAGCTGCACATAAGTGCCCAATGCACCATTTTTATTAAGTTGTTATTTTCCTTATTTTTAGAGCGACAATGCCCAGTTATTTTATTTTGAAGCTTGAACACTATTGATCATAATGCAGTGTTCAAGTTTTTAAAAAATAAAATGACCATTGTAACTTTAAAAATAACAAAAATATCAACTTTTTAAAAATGGTGCATTGAGCACTTATCATGCAAGGCCACCAATATATAAAATTATCAAATTTATACATTTTTCTCCATAATGCATCAGAACTTGAGACATTTAAAAAAAAAAAAAAAAAAAAAATCGCCATTCTAGTCATCTGAATACTTAATTTAAACCATGCAAAAATGATATTATTATTATTATTATTAGCCTGAAAAGTTTGTTACTTTTTAAATACAGCATTTTTATTTTTGGGGGGGGGCTAATCTGATCTTGATTACTTAGGCATGAAATGAGAAAAATGACTGATCTCGTGACATGAGGATTATACCAAATCCATTGTCACTGTAGTAATCAATAGGTGCTAACACTTCTTTTAAATATTTAGACTAATTCCAAGCAAAATTTATATATCACCCAGACATTGCTTTAGTCTCTAAAGAATTTTCTGTATTCTTGAAAATTAAATGACACTAGCCATAAAATTACTAAACCTTTAGTAACTGTAATAATTTATAATGTTGTAGATTTTATTATGCTCAGGTTTTTGTTTTTAATGGTTTACTTTGCTTTATAATTTTCTCTCTCTAAAAGTAACTCCATATTTTTTTAGTTAAAATACATGGCTTGATATCCATGAAAAATAACTAAAGGAAAACAATGTTGGCATAAGCACACTGGCACAGATTCATTTTGCTGTGTGTCACTTGCATTTGCGTCGGCGAAGGACCTGGATGTACTTTTAAACCAAAAGCTGTCACAGTACATCCGGGATACTAATGCATACGGGTCTTTCTCCTGCTGTTCTGGCTGATAAAAAGGTGAAGCAACCTGCACGACACTGTTGTCAGTCCGAGGAACGAGTGTTAATCTAGGCGAACCAGTTATTATCTAGCGTTTGAGCATTTGAGCTATCCAGTGACTGTTCACACAGCAGCTTTTGACATGCACCTTAAACCTACAATTCATATAGCTATATTGCTACTCGACACACACATTAGTTTGCAATTCTTTCTTTTGGCCAGCTGTGACATCTACCAAAGCAACAGCTTTGACTTTCTTGTCATGGGTGATGCTGTTATTTGTAATGTTTTATTAATTTGACTTTTTAGGTAATGGAGCTTTAACAATTTTGAAGTCTCTCTAATCTGTTTACAATTCCAAGTTGGTTAGTGAGAACTAAGATGTAAATAAAGCTTACAGTGTGAATCGTTGATAGCAAGCTTGTGCTATGTTCTTTGAAGTCCTCTCAGTTAGAAAGTTGTATTCACTCATTGTGTTTACTGGCCAGATTATTTGCTTTAACTCCACCCAGAACTGAGTTGTATGCATATGAATATTAAACAAAATACTGTGCCAAATAATAATTCTTTTTTGATTTCTACTTGTTATTGGATGATGAATCCAATGATATACAAAACCTCTGGTAAATATTTCCTTAAATAATCTTTACAATGATTGATGGTATAAGACTTCAATTATTGAAATGATTCATGTTGGTGTTATGTATGGTAAACAATATTTTAGTTAATTTTCAAAACAACATTTTAGTTAATTTTCAAAACAACATTTTTTTGATTACTAATGAAAACGATTGTAGTTGAAATGATACTGAGGAAGCCACTTATTTTGATCACTTTGGAACAGGGTCTTTTAAATAACAATAACTGGCTGATAACATTAAGCAAAGGATATAAGAATTAGAACAATTTACATTCATTGTTATCAATTTACCGTCATTGTTATCAATTTACTGTCTTTGTTATCAATTTACTGTCATTGTTATAAATAACTTCACATTATGAAAAATTGATATGAAATTTATTGAATTTTTAAAATAAAGCATTTGGGATTGACTGGTTTTGATAACAATAACCGTTTGATAACATTATCTGTGATTATAATAAATAGCTTCCTCTGACTTTGGAAACAAATTCTTAAATCAAACTGATAAAAGTTTTAGTAGAATATTCCTTCAGTATCAAATGTGGGTTGAAAACGAAAATAGTATCAAAGACCAATCTGTATTATTATTGTTGGATGAAGTATTGTAACTCTTTTATTAAATTTGACTAGTTTTTACCTTCATCCTAATTTTAGTTGTTTTTATACAACTTATTAAATCGGGCCACTGTTTCTATGGCAATAAATAACAGCGCAATCGGAAATAAAGAGTAAGCCTTTGTTGAGAACCGAACTCACGCCCTCATTGACAGAGGGAGACTAGTTTACGCCTAGCTGCTTTTACCAATCGGTTGTAGGGAGTAAGTTTATAAGTGTAAATGAGCTTCTGCTAATCCATGAAGTCTTTGTGGCCGATTGGTAAAAGCAGCTAGGCGTAAACTAGTCTCCCTCTGATAATGAGGGTGTGAGTTCGATTCTTACTGCAGGCTTACTGTTTATTTCCGATTGCACTGTTATTCATTGTCATAGAAACAGTGGCCCGAACTAATAAGTTGAATAAAAACAACTAAAATTAGGATGACGTTAAAAACTAGTCAAATTTGATAAAGGTGGAGTATCAAAGACATTTTGAAATTGAAAAATCTGTATTGTTTTTGTTTTTTTATACCTGTATGTTTTGAAATAATGCTTTGAATCCTAAACTATTTCTTTTTTTTCTTTTCTTTTTTTCCCCCCCTGCTTGTGCTTTTGTCTTTTCAGCTGGGGGAGAAGATCTTCCACAGTGGGAAAAGGAGTTGCAGAAGGAGCTGCAAGAGTATGAGATGGTGGATGACAGTGTGACAGCGGATGACATTGACTTGGAGAAGGAAATCTTGCAGCAGATAGAGGACGAGACCAAATCTGCCTGACCCCGCTGCCAGACTACTGTCTCTTCCGTCTCTGTCTGACTGTTACAGTGCAAATGTTTGCATGATTGGACAACTCTTGAATGTGCTTGTGCGTATGGCTGACGCTTCAAACGAGAGAGTGTATGACTCTCTGCCTGTATGTGTGCAACTGCGTGAATAAGATCAGGCCTAGCATAGGAGGATGTGTGAAAGTTTTCATGTGTCAGTGTGTGTGCATGTGTGTATACATTGGATGTTTGTGTGTGTGTGTGTGTGTGTGTGTGTACGTGACACTGGGCCTGGATGTGTATGTGTCCACCTGTACCGTGTGTCCAAAACTGTTATTTGCTTGGCTGGCACCCTTGCACCCATTCACAGCAGTGCATCTTGTCTGCTGTTAGCCAACTTCTAGGCTTCTTATTGGTCAGGGCCACTACTGGTCAGTGCATAATGTTAGTGGTGGTGATAATGATGGTAATAACAACAATGTCTATTTGGCTGATGACATGATCCCACATCTAGGCTCACCCCTTCTTTACCATTCACTTGCTTATAAACTCAAAATTGAAAAGAGAACAGTTATTTAAAAACCAAGAATAAAATGTCTTCAAAAATATTCAAAAAATAAATTTTAAAAAAAAAGGACCAAAAAATTGTTGATTGATGAAAATGAATTAAATGTTTTTTTTTTTTTGTTTTTTTTTTTTCTTGTGTTGGATTCTTGAAAAAAGATCTTTTAGTTAATTTTTAATTTATTGTTATTGTTGTTATCCTTGATTATATTTTTGTATCCAAGTTGTAAATATGTTTCAAAACGAGAGAGAAATAAAAACCGCAAAGGCAAATAACAAAACAAGAAGAAAGAAAAGAACTAAATATAGGAAGGATAAAAAAGCTCATCCCCTTCCAACACAAGTTTTGACATTGTTTCATCAACCCCACAATTATCAAAAAAAAACTGATTAAACAAATCAGTATAACTTTGGCCTGTAGGTAATGGACCAACACTTAATATGAAACTGGATGCAATGCCTACTGAATAAAGATTCCACAAATATCTATGAATTCCCAAATCTGATATTATTCATGGCTTATATAGCCAGACTTCTTTCAAGTCCTTACAACTACTTCCTCTCCTACTTATATGGCCTAACTGACTTAAAGGTGAAACAAGCGGTCATTTCATATACTTACTAGTTTAGTCTTTTTGATTAGGTGTTTTTAACAAATTTCTTTCTGTAATTTACTTGGGTGTGTAAGTATTGGCACTCACATATACACACACACACAAATCACTTTTTTCCTTTATAGTATGACATAATTTGGTATTTGAACTTCTCTCAAGCCTAATGAAATGACCTTAAAGATATCAGCAATTCTATGTTTATGAAACTTTCTTCTTTGAAAAGATTTAAAAACGAACAAAAAGTTTTTCGGAATACAAATACAAAAAAATAATTCTGGCTTATGAAATCTGCTTCATGCCGTTAAAAGTGGGGGAAAAAAAAAAAATAGCTGTCTAATTTATCTTTTGATCTGCTGAGGGCTGCCCGGCCTAGATGTGGGAGTTTTGTCCTGATAGTAAATGTCTTGAAGAGAGTCATTATTGTTGTTGTTGAATTTGTTATTGTTGACAAAACCTGCTGCTGCCCTTCGTGGCTGCCCACAAAACGATGAAACATTTGAATTTGTGTTACCCTCAAATTGATTATCCAATCCCTATTTCCATTTGTTTGGTCCCATGTAAGCCATGTCCTTAATTATATTATCATAACAGAAACAACATAACTGTGATAATAATAATTGTAATCCTTACTACTATAGTATGGGCATGGTGACATAAATATGTATGTACACCCATAAATATGTATGTACACCCATATGAATGTTCACAAGTTTATATTGGTGCCATTGGAGGAAGAAGTGAGGAATATTTTCTTTTTAAAAAAATAATTGAATATTGTTGTCTGTCTACTGCCCCTTTTTAAATATTGCACAATCCTTAGCTCTGTAAGATGCTGTGTAATTTAAAGATGTTTAGTGCTGTTTTAAAAATATGCCAAATTTGTTGTAAAGTATGCTGAAGGCCTCTTTTTTGCTTCACCCTCCGTCATTCTCTCATTGTAGTTGATTTTATAAAAACTATTTTGTGGTTTAATCACATTTATAACAATATTCACTGCATGTTTAAGAGTTTAAAAAGGTTTTTGTTTTTGGAAGTGTGTAATTGAGGAGCCCCGTACAAATTATACTGGGATACTTCTCTATCAGTTGGATATTGGCATTATTTGTAAAATCTGCTGGATTTAAAACATTAAAATTTAAGATGAAGGTAAACAGTAGTCATACAAATTTAAATAATAATGATTTGATATTATATTTCAAAAGTACAGATTACACACTCACACACGTTAATACTTTTTGTAGAGACATCAACAGATCTATTCTCACTGACATGTGCAAACTTACAATCCTAGTTTTTTTGTTTTTTTAGACATGAAAATCTCAAGCAAGACATTTAATAATGAAAATTTAGAAGAAAAAAAATGTGATTTCTCAATATTGTCTTTTGTGCATACAAGGAAACTTATACTAAAAAGCAGTGTTTGATTAGAGAATAGTGAATTTTCAATTCGTGACGATGCCCATGGTCAACACAAAGTTGAATCCAATGAGCATTGCACATGTTTCTTCAACATCGCACATTTTCCTCTCCATTTCTTCATTGGCATTTTAGCAGAATTTCTGGTGGCAGCAGTTTTGTGTCATCATAACAGTTGCTTTGTAAGCAGTTGGATTCAGTGACAAATGGTTAAAACAGAAAATAAAATGAACAAAAAATAACTCTGAAGCCGTTCTCTTGTCGGCTAAATAATAATAATAATAATAAAAAAAATGAAAAAAATGAAAATATTTAAAGCACAAAATGTTTTAAAAAAAAAATTATCCTAAAAAGAATTAAAAACTTTTAATTAAAAATAAACATTGAGGAATGAAAGCAAATAAGATTCAAAATTTCTCTTCCTCTAGGTTCATTCTAATGCTTTTTTTTTTTTTTTTTTTTTTGGTTTAATTTTTACTTTTTAATATTTTCAAACTTTTTTCTTATCCTTCATCTATATGGTGGTGATGAGGTAGAGATAGCTCTCACTCATATGCTAAATCTTAACTCTTGACCTCAGTCATTGGTTCATACATTTTTAATAACGTATATTAGTGGGTGTGATTACATACACCCACTTTTTCTTGGTTACTTGACATAGTATTCTTTACTTGACAATACGTATGTAGTCCTAATGGCGTTAACTGTGGCATTGACTTTTTAATACCATTGAGGTAATTTTCATGTATTTTAGTATATCTTTACATATATGAAGCTTTCCAGGATGATTTTACTTGGTTGTAATTTTAGTTTCTTTAAAAATAAAATAATTTGGAAGAAACTTGAATTGAAAAACTCAAAATAAAAAAGAAAGCCATCCCTAACCAGCCTTTATGTCATGTTATATCTGCTGTTTTCTGTGTCGCCTATATATCGGCGTAATATTTTTATTTTTTTGTTATTAATATTGTTTACTGTGTAGACAAAAACCAGTTGACTAATCAATATATTTGTACTTTTTTTAAAAGTTTTTTTTTTTTTTTTTTTTTTTTCTTTAAAGTTTTGGATGAAATTTGTGGAGAGTTTGTTTAGACTTATGTTGCTTTGGATTCAAAACACTTTTTTTTTTTCTTTTTTTTTTTTAAGAACTTCTTTCAGAAATCTTACAATGAGAAAGTTTGAATCACAACAATTTCTTTTGCTTGGATGAGACTTTCTTTGATCATCCTTTGGTTATATGGGTTGAAATCTGTTGTGTAAACCTTGTAAAATCCATATGATCTTTTGATGATTTGAAGAAATAGTTGTTGAAATATTTTTCAACTTCAAGTACCCATGACGAGTATGTTATGAGAATAAACAAACTCTTTACGATATTTTGTCTTAAAATATCTGATGTTTGAGAGAAACAGAGTAGCAGCTAATAAGAAAGACCTCTTTCTAAAATGTATCTATACCTAGATAAATGTTTGCTGTACCTCGGGTTATGCATTCCATTTATGTGGCACTGGCTGATTTCTTAGCGTTACATATCATTGCCGAATCTGAAGATATCCTGAGTTATCCAACTTTTATTTAAAGGCTGGTTTGGGATAACAGGAGTCTTTTTAGCTTTACTTTTTTTTTTTTTTTTTTTTTTCACTTAAAAGAAAGGAAATTCTAATTTTTTTTTTTTTAATTTTTTTTTTTAATATAAATGGAAAAAAAAAAATAAACAAAAAGATTAAATTAAAAAAAACCCTCTTCCCTACCGTTGTCCCCGAACAATCCTGAAAATTTAAAAAAAAAAAAATGTTTTTGTGAAAATAAACAATATTGGTGATGGTTTTTACATTGATAGATTAGTTATTGGAAACGTATGTCATTCCCCCCCATATACGTAACCACGTTTATTCTACTCCACCTCCCAACCCTTGCAAAGCCAAGGAAATGTTTGAAAATGAAGAAAAATCTTTAAAAACTATGTTGGCTGTTTATCCAGTGATTGGTGTCTCAACTCGGCTAGTTCACGTGGCTAACTGTTGTTTTTTGTTTTTTTTTTTCTTGGTTTTTTGACTTTTGACCAACCAGCGGTGACAACCCACCCAGATTGTGCTTCTCCTCTCCTTATCTCCTTCAGGGCTGCTTTCTCTCAAGAATCGATGATTGAAAATCCTCTCCCTCCTCCAGTTCTTATTGTCCTCTCCATCCAATAGCAAAAAAAAAAACAAAATACCACCCCGAATTTATTGTTATTTCTCTGATAAACAATTTTATATAATGTCTTGGAATACAAAATACATAGCTTAGTCGAATGCGAGGCCACCATAGAGTGCATACCTAGTAGGGATGGTAGGCACACGAAAGGTCTGGAATTCTTCCTCAGAAACCGATTTTAGACATAGTCTACTTTGAAATTTGAAGATGTTTTTGCTTTTTAAGTTTTTTTTTAAGTAGTCAGTATTTTATTGACGATTACCTTCACACACCATAGCAGAGGGAGAAATGGTTATACTATGGCGCTCTCGGTATCATTGTATCTGTACTTGTTTACGAATGAGTCAAAAAGAAAGAAAGATAAAGTGATAACTTGCTACTACTTGTGAGAATAATATAAGTTTAAACGTGGAAATTAAAATTCAAGTTGGTCTCCTTTATATTTATAGACGCATAATCCTGGATTTAGTTGAAGTTGCCAGTTTCTTTTAGTTTTCAAAACAATATCTTCCGGCCACTAGGATATTCTAAGTAGGTTTCTATAAAACTTATACTTTTCAATGGTGTTCTTCTTTAGTTTTTAATCCCAAACATCAGGATAACAGTTTAAGATTCTTCAAGTAATTACGTGTGGAAAATGTTGCTATCAAGCCAAAAATAAAATAGAAGCAATAAGTTCACTTCAAATCACAATGTTGAAGACGTTTTTATCACTGGAAAATATATTTTAAAGATTGTTTACGTTCTCAAATAAAATAATTCATGTTTTGAAAGCAAGAAATATTGGAGCATTTCATCTTGCAATAACGTCAAACGTACTGCTATCGACTTTTTTGTCTGTCACAATAGACACTGATCGATTTCTGTGGTTCAAGTTTTTCCTATATATTCTATTTCATCTCGTCAATTTAATATCTTTGATTGTTTGAACTTTGTGTTCAAGGTGAGGTTTTTTAAAATTGAAATTCTGTAACTTAAAATGACACCTTTTACATGAGACTATAAAGTATGGTTAGATGGCAGTAAAGAAACATCTTCCTATGTATGTATGCAAACACATAAACAAGTTATGCAGAAAATTACACCAACACATCCGTACATGTAAGTATATATATCTATGTATATATAAAAAAAAAAAAGCCAGTCTCCAATGCTTTGTAATGCACAAAACATGTCACGCTATGTTTTTTGTTCATAACTAAGAATCTAGATCAGATACACTTTTCATATTAAGCATACATAACCGTAAAAAAAAAATTTGCGGTCCTGAAGCGGGCTTTAGTTTGTTTGTAATGTAAATTTTGTCAGCCAAAATAACTCTGATAACGCCATGAATGATGTCTGCTGACAGAAAAATTAAACTTTGTAATTAAAAATTTTCCAAAAGTAGCCATTATAGGAACCAACGAAAATTACTTGACTGATTTTAGAAAAAAATTCTTTTTTTTTTTTTTTACTTAAAATAAGGGGGAAATACATTTGTTTATAGCGGGTATCTGTTAACGGTCAACTCTGTTAAAAGGTCCTGTGGGTGTTTATTCGGATTTCCTTACTCACAAGTGATGAGAACCCAATTAAATTTACGAGCGTCTCCTGGGACAGATTAAGTATGGATGACCAAAAATGACAAAACCTGATATTACCCACAATGGCAAAAGTATATTCCCAACATTAAAACACTGTCATATGGTGGGCAACACTTTAGTAGGTATATACATATATAATTGAAATATATATATATACATGTATATATAGAAAGAAAAATAGATATGTGTATACTCAAGTGTGTCTGTATATATATATATATATACACACCTACCTGTATCAGATTTTTGTGTATTTTTAGTAACAGTAATTGTGGGAATGCACAGCTTAATTGAAAATTTACGGAGCACCCTGTGTTACATGTTTTAAGTTAGAAATTAATATCTCTACGCATGCACATCTCTGCAAGCAGTGAAACTTGTTCGTCTTATATGAAATTTTGGTTAACAATCAAAGTACAATCCATTAAGCCAAAGGAAAAACCAAATAGTCTTTGCCTACCCTTTTTGAATTCTGTTATTCCTGTCTCTAACCAGAAGAAAAAGATCTTTGATCCCAGCAATTCATTCCCCCCCTCCAATCCTAGGAGAAGCACAGTTAACCAGGTTTGAGTTATCTACCTTGTGGAACACGAGTTGCCCACACAGACATATATGTATAATATGGAAAAGTGTCCGTGTGTATGCGTCTGTCTACATGTGTACGTATGTGTTTGTGGGCGGGCCTGTGTAACTTGGAACGCAGACTGCAGACTAGTTTGCTACTTAAATATTCTCACATTTGTATTTTGTCAAGACAATTTGTGACATTATGGACATGGGCTGAACTGACCATTTCTCTTTGATTTCTTTCTTTCTTTTTGGTCAATCGATTTTATTGCTTTTTAAAAAATCTTGGTAATCTTTAAATAACATATTCATCAGAAATTAACGCAATGGAATTAAACACGTCTTTATCAGATTGCAAACAAGAAATTTGTCAATTTGGCACATCGGATGCCTTGACGAGTACATGGTGTACAATCTGATAAAGATATTGGTTTAATATCATTATCGTGTTAATTTCTGATGAAAAATTATACTTTTTTTGAGCCTCTCTCTGACATTTTGAGCCTCTCTATGCTGGTTAAACACCACCGTAGGTTTATATACATCAAAGCAAAGATTACCAAAATTTTTATTTTTCTTCTGTATTTATTTTTCTTTCACCTCTTCTTGTCTTGTTACCCTTAAAACCGAAGCATTTTTTCTTTCTTATTTCCCCCTCCACCCAACTTAGCTCTTTTTTGACGCGTGTTGTGTACTCGGGACCAAAGTAATCAGGCATTGATACCCAGTGCTTCACTTGCTCTTCGCCCCGACCAAATCACCCTTCTCCCATCAAATTCCTCAAAATGGGAAATATTTGTCAATTTAATCTTTTCCCGACCCCTATTCCTACAAAAAGAAGTTTTTAAAGAGGGTTAGAAAAAGCTTGTTCATCTCTTTTATATAGTTATCTTGTTTTGTTTTTATGTTCTCTTTCATCATTTGAAGGGGAAATGTTGTTAAAATCGTTTGAATATTTTACAACTGGACAATGAATACATTATATTATTATTGGTTTTTTTTTATTACTTCTTTTCAAGCGTTTTTCCTAAATAAATATATCCAAACTATTCTTTTTTTTATTAATTTAAAAACAAACTATTTTATCTCGCTTCCAGTCTTTTATGAACAACTAGCATAGTACCCGTTAAAAAAACAAAAAAACGGGATTATTTACGTATGGATCGGCACTTCTGCCTAGGATCAGAGTATCACTCCCTGGCCCTCTGCCTAGGATCAGAGCGTTGTGTCTGTGCGCTCATTGATGGATACACATTGCGTTTTATATATGTGAATTATTATATTAATATGAAAGAAAATTCATGAGTAGAAAATATAAAAATCTTAGTCTTAGGGTTTAGTGTCTACTTGGGCAATATTATCAAGTTTGGTATTAGCTTCAAACAATTATTGAAGTGTTTTAAAATATTTAAAAAATACAAAAGGATCCTTTTTTCAGCTTAAAATCCATGTCGAGTAACAGCAATATTTGGAACAAGAGCTCGTTAACAATTTTTTAAAACTCTTCCATTACTCTCTTTGAAATATTTTCCTATTCTCTTACTTTTTACCGTAGTACATGTAAGCTTTTGGACCAAAACAAAACCATTAAAAGTTGCAGAACGGATTTCATTCATGTTTAGCCTTCTGCATATAGGTGGCGCCCTCTAGGGATACGATAAAGAATCAGCCTGCAACAACTCACGCACGCATACACTCAAAGATAAAATACTTCAACCTCCGAGAAGTATGACTATTTGAAGTATGTCTTGGTTATGAGTTGTTCTTAGCTTTACGAAGGCAATCTGCTACACATTATAGAAAGAAAAAAAAAGATATACTTTCAATAGGCCGCCATTTTTTTTTTAACCACAACTTAGTAACAATCATATTTATTAAAATTAGTTTAACTCTGTTTATCCGAGTTATCAACTTCCTACAGCGTTTCTATTTTAGTCAACGGTTTGATCAGATTGCTTTCCGATCATTATCGGTCAATCCAATTAGGTTTGGCTTTTATTTAACGCCTTTTTAAAATCAAAACTGGACATACAGTACTTGAAATGGAAAAGAATAGTACAATTTAAGCAAAGCTACTATGTAAAAACTGACTAGTTTTATTATATAAAAGTGATTTCCTTTATATGAACTGATCTAAGAAACATACTCAAAGATCATATTATAATGCCTAGTTCCATTAAAGATTCTAATGGTACAATTTTTAGAGATAATGTTCCTTTTTAAGATTATCTTTTTTTTTTAATTAAGAAAAAATACAAATTAAAACGGCTAAACAAAGTTTAGATTGGCGACCCAAATGACTCGATATAAAAAAAAATATATGCCCACACTGGCTGGAAATACCAAAGTACAGTTATGTCCTTACCCTAAGAGTCTGTTAAAATAATTTTAGAGACATTCTGCCTTGGAACTTTTTGAATTTTGGGAGCTGCTTTAAATCCCAATGAGTGAGCCGCCGACTGTGAACGATATCTGTTAGGACCATCAGCGGCTGCATATTGAAGGCCAACGCCTTTCTCTCATTGTCATGACGACGGTCATCTTCCTCCCTTCCCCCATTGGCGTCATAACTCCTCATCCTGTGTTCATTGTCTGGTAGTCAAACATGTTAGAATTGTTCAATTTCAGGATTCTTAGAAATCGGTAAGTCATTGTCTAAGAGCAAACTCTTTTGTATTGTTATTCTTTTATTTTGCCGTTATTAATAATGATATTATTCATTTTGCCATTATTATTATGATTATTAGTTTTTATGATGATGAGGATTATCGTTGTTGTTATACTATGGGCTAGAGAAACTTTCTAATTCAACCAAATGTAGAATAATTTCACACCTTATCATGACAAAAAATGGAAAGAAAACTGTTTAAAAAAAATTTGAAATAAAAAAAGTCTTGGCCTGTCTGATTTATTTTATTCTATTCTTGAACGTTTCTGTTTGATATTATCTATAGTTTTTAGGGTCATTAACATTCAAAGAGTTTTTTGGACTATTGAACTCCTTGTGGTGTTAACACAATGTTTGGCCACTCCATTCTATGACCTTCTTCAGGTGTATTATCCAATGTGATGGTGGTAAACAGAATTTTCTCTCTCCAATGGTAGCAATGCTTATAACGGAATTTCCCTACTCAACAGGGACTTGGTGTGGAAATCCACGCCAAACAAGGAAAGGAAAAGAAAACATTTGAATCCTACATTTATAAGCGTTGCTACCATTGGAGAAAAAGAAATTCTGTTTACCACCATCACATTCATATATTACACCTGAAGAAGGCTGTAGAATGGATCGTCCGAAACATTGTGTTAACAACACAGACAAGGAGTTCAATCGTCCAAAGAACTATTCAAATTTTTCTGTTGGTACTGTCTGTAGTTTAGAGAATTAACATTCGAAGAGTTTTCAGAGAATTGAACTCCTTCTTGTGCTGTTAACATTAACACAATGTTGGCCGATCCATCTTCATCCGAATGTGATGGTGGTAAACAAATGTTTCTCTCCAGTGGTAGCAATGTTTATGATGGAGGATTCCACTATTCAACAGGGACATGGTATGGAAATCCAGGCCTAACAAGGAAAGGAAAACGCCCGAATCCTATGTTATAAGTGCTGCTACCATTGGAGAGATAAAATTCTGTTTAGCGCCATCACATTCGGATAATACATCTAAAGAAGGCTGTAGAATGGATCGGCCAAAACGTAATGTTAACAGCACAAACAACACAGAGTTCAATTGTCCGAAGAACTATTTGAATGTGTCTGTTGATGTTTTCTTATTTACCTTTTCCAATAAAGTTGGAAGAGGTATATGTATTCACTCCTGTCTGTTTGTCTGCACAATATCTAAAAAAAATTCTCAATGATATTTTGTGGAAGGGTGGGCCATAGGCTAAGGAAGAATTGATTAAATTTTGGAGGGGATCCAGGAATTTTTTTTTTTTTTTTTTAAATTTAAAACTTTTTTTTTTAGTTATCTTGCATCGTAGCTATATATGAACTGATTTTCATTCAGTCTTTAGTGAAATTGGCAGAGGTATGCTCTCTGAGTGCTTTCTAATTTATTTTTTCGAATGCTGTCTATGTTAAATGGACTGTCAGTGAACTTCGATTCTTATTTAAGGTTTTTAAGTTTTTATGACGTAAGCACTACAGATATGACCAGTGCTGAACTGACTGCAAGAAGGAGAAAGACTACATGAGCGAGTTTTGATGATTCAGCCACTTTTAGATGGATACGGTGACGTCATACAACAAAGCTAGACTCAATGCATTTGTTCTGTTTGGTAACAAGGTTCACCAATCCGGCACTCAGCTGCTAACTCTTACAGTGCACATATATACATGACACGTATCACATGTAATTAAATGAACTGGTACATTTCATTGATACTAAAATGCAGCGTAAGCCGCTTATTGTGATCACTTTTAGATAACAATAACCGGCTTATAACATTAACCCATAAGAACCCACTGTGACACCGGTGTCCCATACAATTTAATTGATCTGCACAGACTCTTATATAATATATTTTATTGATTTTTAACTCATGAAGTATACTAAGGGACATCTAATGAACATCCTGGTACACTCACGTGACTGTAAATTTGCCTACCCATAATCCCACAATGTTCCTTCAAGTAGAACTGGGTCTGAGTTCTTATGCGTTAAGCAAAGAATATAGAGAGAAAGCCGCTTATTGTGATCACTTTGAAAAGTGTGTGACCGAATGATTTTGATAACATTATTCATGAATATAATAAGCGGCTTCCTCTGTATCAAATATTTCACAAATAGACTTGCCGCTAAGGGACATTGGTTATAGGTTTTCGAGTGTAACTAAGCGACGTAATTAGTAATTATCACAATGCGAATATCAGGTTGGAATAAATGAATTAGGATCATCTGATGCGTGACAGGGCGAGCGAGAATAACAGGAAGACCTGAAGAAGTCGATCAAATAGCTACGCGAGAGAAAAGACCACCCTGTGTGTTTGAAAGTGTTTTTCTTGTAGAGACCAATTTGGTAAGGAGCCTCACCATTCGAAACTGGCAATACGAGGTGTGGTTATTGAATAACCAGACTGAGCTTATGTAAGTCGAGAACAAGCGAAAATATTTTTTTTTTTAAATCGTTCAAAATGATTGACGACTCACCATTCAGAATGATTGCAGAAATGGTTTCCATCGATAAAGAGACGGTTCATGGGTGTCCACAACGTTCATCATCTTCTTCGACATCCTCTCCACCTTCACAAAATCGGTTGTGCCACTCGAACGCACGTGCACGTGACACGTATTCTTCTCCGTAAACTTCAGTTAGCACACGGAAATATTCGGTAGCCGTTTTGTTGAAATTCACAAAAAAAAAATTCATATTGATGCGTTGTTTGATTTTTCAACTGACCCTTTTTTTACGACACGTCAGAAAACCATGTCTATGAACTGAAAACGCGAACGGATTGGAATTTTCAGAGGTCAAGGTATAGCATTTGGTTCGCGAATGCACGCTTTGGTTCGAGTTACATCAGCCCAGTCACATTATTTAATAGCCACACCTCGTAGATTCTAACGTCTATTGGAATACAGTCCACGAACATGTCGTCAAATCATAGCTGCCAGAATGGCCGAGTTATACATTTTCAGAGATATGCGCTAAAAGCGATTGTAACATTTATATAGGAATAAAGATTGCTGACCGTTTACCCCTGATATGTCGGGTTGATGAGGCGTACTAATATTAATAATAGTATATATGTAGAATAGCGCATTAACTTTTCGCCCATTTTGTAGCTCAGACTCTTACTAAATCACAGTCCAAGTCTGAAGTAAGCATTGTTAACTCTTTTCTTACGTTTGTAATATATGCAGCAACGCGGCTTAATCAGAAAGGTTCAAGGTTGGCGTGATCAAAGGACAGGTTTCTCATATCAGTAACATGGCGTGATTAGAGGAGGATATGACACGTCGTGGAATCACGTAATCAAGGACACGTCGCCAGATGCTGATGTAGATTTGGCCAGTGACGCATGTATAAAATAAAACCAGTAAAACATTCGCCCCAGCATTCCCTGACTGTGCGTGCGATCGAAAGTAGACAGACAATTTGAAATAAGGAAAGGTTGTTCTTTGATCGACCGCTCTTTCTCCATTCTACGTCCGGATAAAGCGAGGGCTGTTATCAACCACAGAACAGCGAAATATGTTGTATTTTTTCTCTTTCTTCTTTTACTACTACTACAAATTACAGGTATCCCCCGCTTTTCGAAAGTTACGCTGCTTTTTCGCTTTTACGAAAAAAGACGAAAAGCAAAACTAGCGTTCAGCGTTTGTTTTGCAACGAGCAGTTATAGAGACAACGCGTACCCCTCTCACACATCCCAGTCTCCTGTACCGCAGTTGGCGGACAGGCCTTGCAAATGAAACTGGAGATCGCAGGTGGTTCCAAAATGTTAACAGGTCTTTAAGAAACTGATATGGATGCTTTCATTCAGGTTTCATTCCGGTTGATCATTCGGTTATCGATGGACTTCAAATACAAAGGAAACCGTTTATTATAATCACATATAGTGCTTAATAAAGCGGTTATTGTTACCAAAATTAGTCAGTCCCAAACAGTTTATTTAAAATGTATCAAAAATTCATATTAATTTTGTATAATGTAAAGTTGTTTATAACAATGAATTTATAACAATAAATGTAAGTGGTTCCAATTTTTATACCCTTTGCTTAATGTTATCAGCCGGTTATTGTTATCTAAAAGACCCTGTCCTAAAGTGATCACAATAAGCGGCTCCTATTGTTCGAATGAAGACGCACACGGCAGTAAATGAATTCAAATTTTACAAATGGCATTAGAAAAAACAACCAAAGAAAAAGCACATTTGATTCTTGCTCTTGGAAGATTGGTTATATAAGTATTTATTAAGCATATCTTAGTCTGGCACAAGGCTACGGGTGTGAGACACTCAGTGAGGTTCGATCTTACTACATTAGAAATGGTCTGCGAAATAGACTAGCTTGCTAATCACTGTTATTCTCGGGTGTGTCATCGTTGTGAAAGGGTTAGCGAGTTGGTCTTGTACATCATGAATAGTGAGTTCGATCCCCACATGTTTTCAATGAAAGGTACTGTCAACCTCGATGAATGAAGAAACTGTTGCTGAGGTCCAGAAACCCGTGAAAGATAGTGGAATTACCATTGATGCGATATCAACTGAATTTGGGATCTCGCATGATTCGGCATTTTTAATGTTAAGCAAACATTTTGGCTTTTGGCTCGATGGATGCCAAAAGGCGTTGCGCGAACATCAGCTCGTTTAAAGAACTGATCTTTCCATCAGTCTTCTAAGCAAGATCGAAGCAGATGAATACGATTATATGGAACGAATTGTAGACAAGAGACAAGACTTAGATATACCAATACGGCCCAGGGAGCAGGTTTTTTTAATTAAATTATTCTTGTTTCCGTACAAGAGAACGTATGCTTGGATCAATGGAGTGTAGTAGTTGTCTACAGTGTTATCATACCAATTAGCCATTTTCAAGGTCTTCTTTTATACAAATACAAATATCCAGTGATTAAATAATTGAGGAATTGTCACATTGAAAATGGCTAAATGTTCCCTGAAAGCGCTCGGTATGATAAGACTTTTGGACAATTACTACACTAAATGGGTCCAAACATACGTTCTCTTGTACGGAAACAAGAAACA
>VCCN01002736.1:311437-323609 GCA_006491835.1 Architeuthis dux | reverse complement strand
AAGTCAAAAAGTACTACTACAAAATCATAGAAACCTTTATTTTTAAAAATATCAATATGCGAAGATATTGTTTCTTGACATATCCCCCATCCAGGTCTTTGCCCTTCTAAAGGTGGTGTTTCCATCTCTCTAACCCTCCCCTGAATAATTCTGAGCTCTCCATGCCAGAACGGCAGTTTTAGCATCATTGTGGGATTCAGATCGCGTTTCTTTTAAATGTTCTTTGAGTTTTAGGAACAAAAAGAAATCGTTTTTTCTCCAATGCAGTTTTCAATTTTCTCAAAACCTCTTCGTAACAAGCCACTGGTGATCGTCCTGAGTCCTTACAGAAAATCTATCAAGATTACCCCTTTGGAATCTCAAAAAGAAAGTCGTCATCACCTTTTCAGCTGACCTCTCTGCCTTGAATTTGACTGGCCCAGCAGATTTCCTCGGAAGCTACTGTTTTGATTGGACCCTGCTCTCTGGATCGTATTGGCAGACCCAAGACTCGTCGCCGGTTAAGATTTGTTCCATAAAATCATCTTCATCGGCTTCAATCGAGCTTGAGAAAATCTGATAGCTCAAAGAGCTGATCTCGCCATAAGACTTATGGAGAGATCAGCACTTTTCTTTTCAAAGAGCCGATCTCTCCATGAGACTTTTAAGTCTTATGGAGAGATCAGCTGTTTGAGGCTATCATATTTTCGCGCAACGTTTTTAGCATCCATCAAGCCTTAAATCTTGCTGAGCCCAAGATGTTCGCTTAAAACTGAAAATTCCGAACTATGTGATATCCAAACTACAATATGGTGATTCAACGGATACCTCAACATCACTTGAAGACGTCTGGAAACCTCAGTTTAGAACTTTTTTACATGTATCCCCGGCTTTTCGAAAGTTCACTTTACGCCACTTTTTCGCTTTTACGTAAAAAAGCGAAAATAGCGTTCAGCGTTTGTTTTGCGGTGAGCCGTTATAGAAGCAGCGCGCAGCCTCTTCCTCTCTTACCTACACCCCAGTCTCTTGTAGCCCCTCCCCCTATCCTAAGGTCCGATGACCCAGCTTAACATACCATCATCACCTTTTGGGGGTCAGGGAATTCTCAAAAGATTTACCCATATACATTTATGGTAATTGCTTCTTTGCTTTAGGCCATTTCGGTTTACGAAAGTTTTTTTTTTTATAGGAATGCTCTTCTTTCGGATAGTGGAGGAATTCTGTAAAATCATTTAAAAGCTTTACTTTTATCACCATTTGTAATGACGATAACATTATCATTATGTCCACACTCAGCATTATTGGGGGTGGGGCAACGGGCCCCCATACTACAACAGGACAGTAACAAATCTTGGCAAAGTTGGACGACTTAACCGTCAAAAATGGATCGCATCATGAGGACTGATTTGATCGACCACCACTAAAGAAGCTAACATTTTTTAAGTTCGTACTTACACAATATTTCTATTTACTCGAGTTCGAGTGCTAAGCCGGCACGGCAATGACTGTTTGAGTTTTAGTAAAAAACGATTATTTTTTAAAATTCTTTTATTAAATCAAGTATTGTAAACCATTTTTATTCATTTTTGACTACTATTTACAATCATCCTAACTTTTAGTTTGTTTAAACACAATTTCAGTAAGGCCTGCAGGGCGGTGTTATTGTTTTGGTTTTAGTAAAAAGAAAATCGATTATTTTATTATTTAATTTTTATTTAGACAAAGTATTGTAAACCATTTTTATTAATATTTAACATCTATTTACCCTCATCTGAACTTTTAGTTGTTTTTTTAATTACAACTCAACTTGGTTTTAGTAAAAAAGCTATTAGTATTCGTTTATTGTAAACCATTTTACTCATTGTTATTTTTTTTTTAAAAACTACTAAAAATTAAGATGAGTGTAAATAGCAGCCAAAAATTAATAAAAATGGTTTAAAATACTTGATTTAATAACAAAATAAAATAATCGTTTTTTACTAAAACTCAGTCATTGCTGTGCCAGCTTAGTACGGAAGTAAAACAAATGTTAGCTTCTTTAGCTGTGATCGGTCAAATCAGTCCTTATGATGCGATCCATTTTTTACGGTTAAGTCGTTCAACTTTGCCCAAATCGTTCACTGCATTATATTGGTCTCATTGACACCAAGCACGTAAGAGCGTCGAATTTTGAAACAAATAAAGCAGACGACAGAAATGGATCAAAGGGAGGTAATTTAAATCCACTAGATGTTTTTGGTTGCGTCTAGATGATTTAGATGATTTTTAATAAAATAATATTTGTATTTATGTTTTTTTTACTCTATTTTAGATGTAAACATGACAATAAGTTTTGCATTAAACCTGAAAATAAATTTTGCATTTTATCTTAGTGATCTTTCGGTTTCGGTGGGAAAAGGTAATAATTCCACATCGGAAATAATTCCACAGCGAAAATAATTGCTAGTGAGTCTATTTAAGTAGGTTTCTCAAATGAAATGCAACATTACATTGCTTTATAAAACAACTTTATCAAATGTCAAACTTCTCTAATTATAAAGATTGCAAAAAGAAATTGTATAATAATATTTGTATGCATACACAGCAAAAAAAATATGCAACGGTTTACCGAGGCTGCTTAGCGCATATAGCAAAGATTGTGCAGCCACACCTTCACCTACCACCATTCCAGCAGGTGGCCCAACCGCCAACGTTCAAAATCTACGCTGTTTGATGCCTCTACCTGACTAGGATTTCTTGAGTTTGTTTTTTTCTCTTAGAAGATTATTTTGTTTCTTGTTTTAAATTAACACTAACAAAGAAAAATCGATTTTTCACCGATTTAAAATTATACTGAGAAAATTCAATTCTCATTATTCTAATATTACATGATAATGTAATGCAATGCAATAACAATCAGCATGTTACATCTTGATGATTCCAAGGACGTTGACCTAAACTAATCTATTTATATAAAATTATACTGCCAGAATTCAATTCTCATTATTCTAATATTACATGATAATGTAATGCAATGTAATAGAAATCAGCATGTTACATCTTGATGATTCCAAGGACGTTGACATAAACTAATCTATTTATATAAAATTATACTGACAGAATTCAATACTTATCATTCTAATATTACATGATAATGTAATGCATTGCAACAGAAATCATTATGTTACATCTTGATGCTTCAAAGGACGTTGACCTAAACTAATCTATTTATATAAAATTATACTGAAAAACTAATCTATTGTCGGCCAACCATTCATTATATAAATAGATTAGTTTAGCTCAACATCATTTGAAGCGTGAATGTCTTTACCAGAAATTGTAAGCATTGATCACTGAGTTCAGAAAAAAAAAATGAAATGAAATAATCGCTTTTTTACTAAAGCCCAAACAAACTTAAATTTTGATAAAAAAAAAACAACTACAAATTAAGCTGAAGGTAAATAAATAGTAGTCAGAAATTAATAAAGCGGTTTAATAAAAACTAAATAATAAAATAATAGCTTTACTAATACTTTTAGTGCATAAACCAACACACAACTGACAGAAGGTATAGATTCGCTCAATTGACTCACGCCGATTTCTCCCCGCTCATTTATCGCCGCTCATTAGTCTCAATTGTTGCCTCACGATAATGAACATTACAGAGAAACAGACGGTTCTGCCCGAAAACAAAGCCATTATGTCTACAGGCACTGCGTTAATTCCAGGCCATTAATTCGTCATCGGGTACTATCTTCGGATTTCGGAAAGATGAATACCTTTTTTTCGGTGACAACCCTACCCGTCATATACCCCGATGCAGAAACCACAGATATGCACGCGTGCACACACACACACACACACACACGTCCGCACACATTCACACATGCGTACACACACAAACACGTACATACAAACAGATATTAGGGCACATACATACGCACGCACACGCACGCGCGCACGAATGCACAAATGTAAACACGCACACACATCCTTGCACATACGCGCGCCCACACGCACGCACACATAAATAAATTATACACGCACATACACACATGCACACACGAACAAACATACACATGCATTATCAGTTGTGCAAATAGTCTTTTCTAATTAAATATGAACAGGAAGGAAAATATGTTGACAGTTTATGCAAGAAACAAAAACAAAAACACCAACAAAAAAGGGTGGTATCCGTCGGGGATTTTTCCAGGACGCAGGCACGAGAGCCTAATTAGTTGTTTTGAAAAAGAATACGATACAATTAGGGGCGAGGTGAAGGTGGGGGCGGGGGGAATTTTAAATTGCCTTCCGGGCTTCCAATGCAGGGGGTCCACCAAAAGCTTTATGAATAGTAGTTCACCAACTGCATTTCTACTAACATTAGACAATAACAAATCTTACTAAATATTGGAAGGGACCGCTTAAGGGCCGCCAAACACCGAGCTACGACCCCCCGCCCCCGGATAAAGGATGCGCGAAAAGAAGGAAGGATGATTGATTGATTGATTGTTTAACGGCACATCGACCCTTGGTGGGTCATTTAGTGCCGAATTCGGTTTCTTTTTGAATACACAATTCATGTAGACGAATTATTGTGGACAAATTATAGTAGACAGACTATTGCGGACAAATTATTGTAGGAGAATTAATGTAGGCACATTTTAATAGAGTCTTGAGACTTTGTGTAGTATAACGGGCGATCGAAACTTCTGTACTTCTCTGATGTTGAGAGAGATTGAGAGAGAGAGATAGAGAGAGTTAGAGACGATCATTTTTCCTCCGCGGCTGCGGACTGCGATGACGACGATGATGATGATTTTGTCTCTCTGTCCGCGATGACGACGATGATGATGATTTTGTCTCTCTGTCTGGTCTGCCGACGGGAGCCAAATTTCTCTGTGGAGGGAAATTCATTTTTGGTCACAAAGAAAAAACTCCCACGTGTGTGGAGAGAAAATCCACGGATCTTAAAATTTTACGAAGTTTTATTTCTGTACCACGCAGGTCAATTTCTGGGCTGGTCTGCGGATTTCGTCGAGGTACGGAAATTCTGTTGCATGTCGTTGTATAAGAAGAGTGGGTCACTTTTCAGGGCCGCTACCGTTACTGCTACTGCTACTGACGTCAGGCAGGGCCTCCCGACCCCCACTAACTTTACGGTTTCGATCTAGCCTTTATATATCTAATGGTCATAACTCCTCCCACTTTTCAAATTCCCAACGGTTTTTTGATAACACGATGCCCCAGTTGGTCACGTAGACAGCTTGACACAGATTTCAAATCTGACCAAGTTCCTATCCCAACTGACTACCGGTAACTTGATCTGGGTCTATTTCGTTACATTTGGTGAAAGGTTATTATTTTTTTTTTTATTTGAATCTTGCAAAAAATAGAGTCTTGCAAGTTTGGTAAAGGGTTATTTTTTTTAAATAGCGTCTTGCGACTTTGGTGAAAGAACAGGTGGCCCCTATTTGGAGCAGGTATTCTAGGGCCCAGCCGATAGGGCTGGAAGGAAGGGTGGAAAAATGGGAAAAAAGAAGGAATAAAGAACAGAAACAATAACAACAACAGCAACAGCAACAACAACAACCATCACGGAAGGGTGATCTACAGCAAACGGCAAACGACTAGGATTTAACGACACAAATCAATGGTATATGCAAAAATCAGAATCTTTCTAGGGGAAATATTCTAGGATTTGGTTATGCAAACAGATCACCCAATCCTGCTAACTTTATAGCTAAAAATAGGGTTAGTGTTAGGGTTATTTGATTTTTCACGCTATTTCGAGAACGATATTTGAAGAACGGTGTCTTATAGCGAGAACAATGTCATTTGAAGTGTACATACAATTTTTAGCTATAAAGTTAGCTGGAAATGAAAAATATAGTCATTTTAGCAATATTTAGTTATCGTATTTTAAGACCAAATAATCATTGCAAAGAGGTTGGAAGAAATGTAAATATGAAACCATCCAGTCGACAGCATTACTGAAATCTGCAAGAATAGTGAGGAGAGTAATGGAGTTCTGAGGAGACTTGCTATCACTTGATCTCCAGTGAAACTCTCCAAATACTATTGTGTGAAAAGCCAATGAGTCCATGGAACAGTCTATTGGAGCACTTGGAGCCTTGCCGAAGATCCTTGCAAAAGTGTTGGAAGAATTGAAAATCCGATGAGGAATTGAAACTATTCAGAAGACAGCATTACTAAAATAAAATTAGCAAGAATACTGCGGAGAACGCTGAAAGATTGAGGAGACTTACTGTCACTTGATTTCCAGCGAAAGACACCAAATATCTTGATAAGTGCGGGTAATTCGTTCCAATATTTTCCACACTGCTCAAAACCGCACTGTTCAATTTCTTATTATAATTTAATGTGTTTTTGTTTTAAGCTTATACTTAGTTACATTAATTTGTACAGCAATACCTTCACCATACTACATAAAAAACGCACTAATCAAGGTATTGCTGTACTACTAACAGTGTTGCCAACTCAAAAAATATTATCGCGCTAGTTTGACTGCTAAAAAGCGCTAAATTAAAAGAAATAGTAAAAGAAATGGCCCAAAACACCAAAAAGACACTACAATGGTCAAAAATAGCGAAAAAGCGCCTAGTTTAGCGCTTTTTTTTGCACTGCAAAAACAAGAAACGCGCCGAATCTAACGCCGAATCTAGCGCCGAATCTAGCGCCGAATCTAGCGCCGAATCTAGCGCGAAACGCGCTGAATTGGCAACACTGACTGCCAAAAAGCGCTAAAAAGCGCTAAAAAAACGCTAAAAAACGCTAAAAAAAGCTAAAATTTTTAAAATTGCCCAAAACCACCAAAAAGACGCTAAAAATGGTCAAAAATAGCCAGAAAATGGCCCAAAACGGCCAAAATGTTTTAGACGAAAACGCACTAATTTAGCGCTTTTTGCAATGCCAAAACAAGAAACGCGCTGAATCGGCAACACTGCCTGCTAGTGTGAAACCTCAACGAATACAAATGATAATAATTGAGTTGCCGGAAGAGGAGGAAGAGTAGGAGGAGGAGAAAGAGTAGCTGAAGAGGAAGCGAAAAGAAAAGTTGTCAGACCTTTTTAAAGAAACGCCGTCGGTTTGTTTTGCCACGAGGATTTCTGCAGAACGAGAAGAATTGTTCTACCATGTGTCAACAATTAATGTAGCTGTCTAGGGCCAGTGGGGGAGAGGGTTGGGAAACCGGATGACACATGCTGCATTTATTATCTCTTCCGTCTCTCCCCGACTTTACCGTCTTCCTTCACCCTTCCTTCTTTCTTCAGAATCTTTCTTCTTTTTTCATTTACCCGACTTTCGTTTACGTTACGTTATTCCTTTGGGCCAGTGCACCGCCCCGACTTTTTATAGGATCACTCTTCCTTCGTATTTTAAGTCCCCATTGGAAAAGATTTATTTTTTTTAAATTCTCATTTTTATTTATTTAATGTATTTCTTGTGCACGGGGATTGTAATGGGTGTGGCATACGCGGGGTTACGGCGTATAACTACTTCTCAATTTCCAATTCTTTTGTATGTTCAATGTCTACTACTACCATTTACCATTTACCATATATCTAGTTCACAAAACCAAGCAATAGACCTTTTGCATTGGATATTTTATATCTAAATTTAGATATTTTTTGTTGCGTTTAGATATAAGATATTGCTTTTAGATATTGGATTTAGATAATTTTTGATGCGGCTCGAATATTTTTAGGTTTTTTTTTTTGCAAAATCTAGATATTTTTATTATTTTTGCCAAAATGTAGATATTTTAAGATTTTTTGGAAAAAAATCTAGATATTTTTAGATTTCTTTTTGGGGAAAAATATAGATATTTTTAGATTTTGTTTGTAAAATCTTAAATATTTTTTAGACTTTTGGGGGCAAAAATCTAGATATTTCTAAATATTTTATTCAAAATATCAAATCTTGTTTTTAGATATTGGATATCAGCTTAGATATTTTATATCTAAATTTAGATATTTTTTGTTGCGTTTAGATATAAAAAAATCTTTTTAGATATCGGATATCAGTTTAACGATATTTGGGTTTTTGCATTGGCCGTTATTGCATTGGACTTTTTGTATTGGACGTTTTTGCATTGGACGTTTTTGTATTGGACGTTTTTGTATTGGACGTTTTTGCATTGGACGTTTTGTTCATTGGACGTTTTTGCATTGGACCTTTTGTTCATTGGACATTTTGACTTAGCACCACAAACACTACATGGCGCACACATAGTACATACATAAATACATGCTACACGCTTATACCAAACAGGCATATACACATACTACATACTTACAACCGAGATACACACATTACATGCATCCAACATACTCACATGCACACGTGCCGCATATGCACACACGTACACATACACACACATGACGAATTCTCACCTATATACACACATACACTTACACACACACGCAATGTACACATGCACACCATAAACACACATATATATATATACACATGCCATATATGCATACGCATGCACGTATACACATATGTACATTCTATATGCAAACACATGCCACATATGCACACACATATACACATGTAACATCCACATACACACCACAGACACACATGTACATACATACCACATACACACATGCCATATACACATACTACATTCAGACACATACCACCAGTGCATGTGCATGTGTGTTTGTCTGTGGCGTGTATGTGGTATGAGTGTATGTGTGTACAGACGTGGCAAGTATGTATACGTGTACATGAGAGTATGTAGCACATGTGTATGTGAAATGCGTGCATGTGTATATATATATATATGTATTTTTATTTATCCCTGTGCATATGTGGCATGTGTGTGTGAACTTGTACATTTGAGTATGTAGCATGTGTGCATATTTGACATGTGTATGCATATGTATAAATTGGCCCTTTTGCATTGGACCTTTTTGTATTGGACATTTTTCCATTGGACATTTTTGCATTGGACATTGTTGCATTGGTCGTTTTTGCATTGGTCTCTTTTGCGTTGGTTCAATGTAAAAAGGTCCAATGTAAAAAATCACCAATGCAAAAAGGTCCAATGCAAAAATGTCCAATGCAAAAAGGGCCATGACAAAAACGTCCAATGCAAAAATGTCCAATGAAAAAACGTCTAATGCAAAAAGGGCCAATGCAAAAGGGGCCAATTTATATATATATACACACATACTACACACTCAAATGTACACGTCCACACACACTCACACATGCCACATATGTAAACAAGTATAGACATACACATACACACATGCAATCATTTGTTTTATTTGTTTTAATAAATCATTATTAATGTTGCAATAGATGTTCTCTTAGCTTTCATTCATAACAGGAATTTAGGTTGAGACTTATTATGGGCAGATACAGTTATCCTTTAATTAATGTGGTTTTGTTTAATATGAGTTTTGCTTAACGTGTTTTAATTAATAGCAACCACCCCTTTCACGGTATCAAAATAGTGGTCTCTACTGACTTCCGCAATCATCCCCTACTACTCTCTCTGTGCGTTGAGACAACTACTAGTACTACTACATAGAACTGTTTACGTACTACATTATATTACAAGCCAATTGTTTTCTTTTTCCCCATCGTAATTTATAGTCTATTAAACAACAAATAATGGATATGGATTTTGATATTGGACCTAATTTTTTCTCTGAAAGTAAATGTTGTTAAAACTAATTTAATGTTGTTAATAAACATTTATCTCACATTTGTTTTCTTTTCTTTACAAGAGTATCATATGCTTTACTTTATAGAGAAGCTAGCTACAGTTAAATATGTTGAGTCGCTATATAATCGAGCATGGATCAATTTTAATTTTTACCATTAATTGTTGTATTTAATTAACGCGTCTTTGATACGCTCGTTACCATCTGGGGACTAATTAATCGCGTTAATCAAGGGGGACCTGTTCAGTTCAGTTAGATTATAGAACCCATAACGTAGACCAAACACATCCCTCTACATAGCATATGTGTGTATGTTGCGTGTGTGTATGCGTGTGTGACCTTTTTGTATTGGACGTTTTTGCATTGGCCCTTTTTGCATTGGACATTTTTGTATTGGACGTTTTTGCATTGGGCGTTTTGTTCATTGGACATTTTTGCATTGGACCTATTTGCATTGGACATTTTTGCATTGGAACTTTTTGTAGTGGACATTTTTGTATTGGGCATTTTTGCATTGGACGCTTTGTCCATTGGACCGTTTTGCATTGGCCCTTTTACCAGTGGACATTTCTGCATTGGACATTTTTGTATTGGTCGTTTTTTCATTGGACGTTTCGTTCATTGGACATTTTTGCATTGGATGTAGATATTTTTGGATTTTTTCCCTGAATTTTTGGATATAAAAATTTCAAATGAGTTGGCAACGCTGGCCTATAGTTCTCAAAACTCTTTTCCGTCACTGTTTGTTCACATGCGCCAGAGTGTGTCTCTATTTCATTCTTAATGTTACTTCATTTGAAACAAATAACTGTCACTTTCTTTGGATTTTCACTCTATCTTTCTTGTTTGTTTCTGTCTTTCTGTCAAGGACCAATACCCTCTTGTTTCCTTTATTTTTTTCTGGTTGTACCAGGGTGGACCAATAAGTCTGTAGCCTCCAGTGATGGAAATGGGTTTTGGGAACTAGGTATACGGTAAGGCTGGGTTATGGGAACTAGGTACACGGTAATGTATCAATTAGCAGACATTGAACATACAAATAAACCTGGAAATTGAGAAGTAGGTATACGCCGTACTCCTGCTTACCGCCTCCCCCCATTTCCATCCCTGAACCTGACCCGTACTTATCAGGAAAGTAGCTTCTGGCAAGACTTGAACTCGTATTCCAAATCTCGGGAGGTCGTCTTACATGGACGCTGCTATAACCAATTCAGCCTCATGGTTAGGCAAGGTTCAGATCTATAATCCTATTGGAACTGCTATAACTTTTAGATTTGAATCTCGCCTGTCATGAGGCTTTAATAGCCGAATTGGTTCAGACTTTGTCCATGTAAGACGAGTTCCTGAGATATGGGATGCGAATCCAAATCTTGTCGGGGGCTACTTCTTTATTCCGATTTTACGCTGTTTACTTAAATGGTTAAAAAGTGTATCGACGTAGAACGTTGTGATAAAAAGCAATATGAAAATTAGTTAAAAATCAGAATTCAAAACAACTTATGACTATCATTTTGTTTTGTCTGTCGTGTATACATTTCTATTAGAAACCGTCAACCAAAACTGTCACCCAAACTGTCAACATAGCTTTCTTCAGTTTTTAAGTTGGTCTGGCTGTACATATGTGTCGCGCGTACAAACCGCACCAATGAAGCTAGGGGGCTGAAAATCTAAACATTTACACCTTATGTCTAGAAAAATAATTTTTTTGTTGAAAATCCTCCCCCCAAAATAGGTTTCAATTTACAATGTAAGTTTTTCCTAATTTGGTCCCTTAGTTTGTGTGCGGCAGCATTCACGTTTGATTTTTTAAAATTCGGACTATTTTAGTGATCACCGCCCAACAAAAGGTGAGAGAAGTCACTTATTCATTGATCACTCCTATCAATTGTTTAATTGATCACCCCCAAACACGGCATTCTGTCAAAAGACGTTGGTCACGTGACTAACCAGACAGATAGTTTTTGATAACTACCCACATGAAAACAAACCCCCACATACCTGTGCCATATTTTGCATTTGTGGCTCTGCATATTTATTCATTCTCTTCTCGTTTCCATTCTTTCGTTTCTTCATTTTTATTTCACTTCATGCGTTTATCTGCATTATATTGTCGTTCGCCTTCATTCATTTTTCATCTTTTCTAAATCCCATGATCTTTCGTTTTCTTTCTTTCATTTTATTCATTTATTTATTTCAAAATTTCATTTTTCATTTTCCTTCTTTCTTTCTTTCTTTCGATTTATTTACTTGATTTTTTTCTAAGTCACGTGTCCATTCCTTCTCTTTACTTCCTTTTTCTTTCTTTTTCATTCTTTCTACGCAATTTTTTCTTCCGCTTCTCAACTATTACCCCCCCTCCCCGTACGTATCCGGGAATGGCAGACGCTTACAAATCACAGGAAAAATATTTCTTTTATCCTGACAAACCCGTTCACCTTTAAAATGTTCATCAAACCACAAAACTGTCTGAACTTTTGCTTTGAAGATTATCTTTCTCTTACACACAC
>VCCN01002736.1:279387-290503 GCA_006491835.1 Architeuthis dux | reverse complement strand
TTGTATCTGTTGGGCTTAAAAAGTTACAGCCCGAAACCTGAACCTAGATGTTGAGCATTTTACGAGAAAATCTTAAGTACACAGTTCAATGTCTAATCGATTGTGGAATTAAGACAAAAGACAAAAAGTAAATGAATAATGCCTAGCTGGTCCAAAGAAAAGGCTGAGGCTATCTGACGCAATAATTACGTACAATAAAAATGTCTGATGCAATCTAACGCATTTTATTGCAAAGATTGTGTCACGTGGACAGAAGATTCTCCATGCCTCCTTTAAGGGCAGGTATACAGACCACGAGTGAACTTGGTGTGGGTTTGTATTGAAAGTGATTTGTGTGTTGGGCCTAGCTAGATTGCTGGATATCTTAACGCTAGCTTGTTTTTCTCACTAAATCTATAAGATAATTGAAAGTAAAGGATTCGGGGACTTTTCCAGGCTTTGTGTCGCCAAAGTATATCAAATTACACTATTAGCTGATTATTTTTGAACGTGTTGCGGGGAAGAATTATGTTATCTACGACGAGCATTGTGGTTGGGGAAGTGGTTTTGATAAGAATTATGCGTTGACATACACAACTTTATTTTGTGTGGAAAGTGAAAATATGCGTATTTTTATTGTTTTGTTTTGCTTTTAATTAAGGACCAAATGCAATCTGGTTTTGGTTCACTAAATCTTCTCCATTAATCAGATAGATCGGACACTATACAATGAAAGTCCGACTAATAACTGTCATCTACGATCCACACTCGTATTAAAGAGGTGAAATGGAACGCTTGAAGGTTTAAGAACTGATTTACGTAAAACATTTGTCATTGAAAACATCAATTCAGTTATACATTTGTGTGTTTGTGCACGTTTGCTTGTGTGTGTGTGTGTGTGTGTGTGTGTGCGTGCGTGTGTGTGTGTGTGTGTGTGTGTGTGTGTGTGTGTGTATGAGAGATAAGTAAAACATGCACCTTTATACAGATTGTTAACTAGCAGCATACGTTTTGTTGAAGTTTTCATGAAATATTTTAGTCGTCTGTTTTTGTTTTATGATCACTACTGACTAGATGGGAGCTTTTTGTGGGGAATGAGAGAGGATTTTTAAGAAGTGTATGTGTTTTACTATTGCTTTTAATTTGATGTTTGTTATGTCTTGGGTCATGCGATTGGTTATGGGGAATACGGACAATAATCCCCACCGGACAACAAACCCAACGGACAATAACCCCCAACGGACAAAGCCCCTACCCTACTGGACAAAAACCCCACACCTACCGGACAAAAACCCCACATAGTAGAAAATAAAACAGAATTTGTTTAAAGTTTTGGCCTTTTTCGCGAATTCTCTTATTTTTTCATGAATTCTCTTATTTTTTTCACGAATTTTCTTATTTCTTTTATTTTTATTCCCTAAAATAAAATTAGAAACATTTAAATTCAGAAATGACCGCAACTAAGGTGTGTAAACATTGTATTATTACATTCTTTATTTGTGTCGTGTTATCTGTACTCGTGTATAGATTGAATATAGATTGAATATAGATTGAATATAGATTGTAATTCTTCATTTGTGTTTGTAATGTCTTCACAAAAGCACGATTATTTAGGACGCTAAACTTCGCTAGATTCTAGATGTTTTTAGATGTTCTTAAATTTAAATGTGGCTGAATTCCGGGATGTTAGTTTATTCTGTATCAGGTAAATTATATTTCATAATGTTAGCTATTAAAACCTACAAATAGATTTTGTTTTATCTTTTACTGAGATTGCCCAGTAGAGATGGGGTTATTATCCGGTAGATGTGGGGTTGTCTGATGGGCTTATTGATTGATTGATTTGTTTAGCGGCATATCAACCGTTGATGGGTCATTTAATGCTGCAATCAGTTTAACATTTCGGAAGTCGGAGGTTTTTTTTTGGTTTTTTAATAGAGTCTTGCGACTTTAGTTAAAAAAAAGAAAATAACCTTTCACCAGAGTCTTGTGACTTTGGTGAAAGTGTTGTATAGTGGGGTGAATGTCCTGGACTTGGATAGAAAGGAAGGACTCGAAGACTGGTTGTAAAAATATGTGAACATATTCTTTTTCATACTATACATTTCGTCGGCCGGAGAATGAACAGTGGGTGAAAGATAAGGAGAACCGTCAGTCTGTCCCCAACAGGGACAGCGGTCTCGTGCCTTCCGGCTCCGCTGATGTCTGTCTCTTCTTGGGTTTTCTCCGTCTCTTCTGAGCTCCCTCGTATCGGTTCTGAGCTTTATGTGTTTTCGAACGTCTACGCTGGTGTCGTTTCCGGTTTCTACATCCTATTTTTTGGGACACCTATGCATATGCTAAGGTGACCGGGTCACTTCCACTTCCGCCCAGGAAATGACCTTCTCGTGGTAGTATATCATAACAAAAGAACAGGTGGCCCTTGTTTTTTTTTGGGGGGGGCGGTGTCTCACCCCTCTGCAGCGATGCAGTCGGCGTATTCTAGGATATTCTGAATAAGGTTTGGTCGAGTTTCTTTCCTTTGACCTGTCTGACTTGGTTGGACCTACCAGGAATTGAATTCCCGCCAGCATAGCTCTCCCGGTCATTGGAACATGCAAGACACTCCGCCACGTCAAGGTACTTATTCACGGAGTGGGGTGGGGTTATTGTCCTGGGGGTTATTGTCCGGTTGGGTTATTTTGTCCTGTGGGATTATTGTCCGGTGGGGTTATTGTTTTAGGGGTTATTGTCCGGTGGGGTTATTGTCATGGATGTCCTGGGTTATGACCACTATGAAAGTCGTGAGTCACCAAGTGAGGATCGACCTCATTACACTGAAGAATTAATTAAGTGAGAACATTGCTAATCATCGCTCTTTTTATCTAAATTTATTTACACATTTCTTCAAACTTTAAAAAATAATCTTTTAAAGATTTACTTCATTGGAAAAAATATAATAAGAAAATAAAAACTGTCATTTAATATTTTAGATATTCCTTTGCGTGTCTAAAGGTTTAAATGTTCCAAATGCGTACTGTCTATTCCTTTTTGACTATTTTGGATGAAAACTGACATCCCTTCTATGTTATTGCCCTTGATTAACTTCTAGAACCCTCCGTACATAATTTATTTTCTACAAACAACTGGTGAGAACAGTTTCGAATTCTGACTCCATCTGATGGAGATATACAACAGGGTTGAATTTAACGCACAGTAGACTGCTTGTGCAGTTCTAAATCTAATTTTGTGCAGTACTAAAATGTATAATAATAACTGTCATATAAAGAAACAAGAAGCCAATGCATGACCATGATGACTGAAAAGCAAAAGTACCTTTATTTTCTGTTTATATGACAAGAGGTATATTTTTAATTTTGCATATGCTGATTAGAACTTTCAACTTTGTTTAAATGACAAGAAATATGTGTTTAGTATTACATATGCTGAATATTACTTTAGTTTACATTTTGTGTCAAATACTACATGAGTAAAGGATGGTTGAAAGACTTAAAACACTCAGAAATGCAAAACTATGCTGAATTGTACAAATGCTTTTCAGAAAATCTCAAACATCATGTCATGGCGCCTGCCTCAAAGGTGCATTTCTAAAGTTTCCTTAACATAAACTCTGCTATACAACCTTTCGTGGGGTGGAATTTTGACGGAGTTTAGTTTTGTTCAACTTTTTGGTTGAAATATAATACTAAACAAAAACAAAAACAAACTCTTCAGTTCAGAATCCTTCGTTAACATTTAGAGCAGTGGCTCGCCATTCAACCCACCACCCTTCTGTTTAATATCATGTTGCTTTTCATTCATTTTGACTATTTTTTTCTTTTAAATTGTTTTGTCAAACTCCAGTCCAAGTTGGAGTTGACTTTGTTTCCCCCCCGTAACAACAAGAACAACCCTCACCAAATTTAGGGGAACCCTTCACTGTGTGTCCATCACATCACGTTAAATCAAACCTATATGTAAAATTAACATTTTCCTACCGTGATTTGTAATCTCGACCATGTGATTGGAAGCCGGCTCTATTACCAACTGAGCTAAACTGACAAATCATATATACTTACGAATGTGTTTATTACTAGCAGAGGTACCCGGCGTTGCCCGTGAAAGAAAAACTCGAATATAAGAACAGATGAAAGCAAATGTTATTCTATAGAGATGTAAAAAAAGATTTTTAAAAAGGTGGGGGGGGGTGTTCTTGACCATTGAAAAACTAAAACAAGAAAGCTCGGATGAAATCGTTGGTGCTTTCAAGCAATAAAACCTTCGTTACGTACGTGAAAGTAGGTTTGATGTGGGATCTTTCTGTGTACTGTGTAACAGTAAAACAGAACTACACCGTTATCTTCCGTTCGTCGCACAACCGCCCGTTGTACGAAAGTACGTCTTTGAAGAACCGCGTTTAGTTATGTTGTGAAGCAGAAATATTTTAACTTACGTAAAAATGTAAGCTAATATAACTTAGTAATATACTGTACACATAACACCGTATGCTTTTATGGTGTAGTAAAGAAAACATTTTAGTAGTCAGTTGTTAGTCACAGCAGGACGCAAAGTTTGTAACAAAAATCCATTGAACTCTTGAGGACCAAATTGCAAATAAACAAATCCGCTAAAGAGAAACCAGACTGTAATTGCTTTCAATTTTTTTTTTTTTTTAAATTAACTCATTTAAACGACTGGTACTATTGAAAAAGCAAAGGGAAGGGCTGATAAAATCTGACCAGGGCTTGACTTACTTTTGAATCGGTTAGGGAAGGCAATTGTGAACGGCTGTCTTACTACTAATTAAACTGTAGAAGAATTTGCGTTAATATTTTACGAAAAACCGGTGAAAAGTTGTGAAAAGTTTTATTGTAAGGAATGTTGTTGTCATTTGTGAGAGGAATGATAGACGAAACTCCTGGTATAAAAATGACATTTTTCTGATGTTTAGAACCGAAGATTGACTCGAGAATGACCTCTGGTGACCTTGAAGTTTAGCCTATGTGAGAAATCGATTTTTATTGATTATCCATGCATAATATTAAGTAGTAGTAGTGGTGGTGGTTGTGGTGGTGGTGGTCTTAATTATGCTCTCCCCGTACATTTCATTCTATTTTAATTTTATTAAGTAGTTTCAGGTAAATTAACGCCAAATTGGGATTAGGATGTGATGTTCTTGAGCAAAGTGTTACATATGAGATCTGTCTGAAAAATATACAGCCCTTTAATATTAACGAAGGGCCATGGTGGCTTAGTCCGTTTCAAATATTCCCCTTGGGGCCTCACACACTTATCTCAGAGTCTCTTCCACTTTTCAAACCAAAGTCCTCCCTCGAGATCACCATCAGTTACCTCGTCGCGTTCTACCTAATCTCATCCAAGGTCTGAAATCTCTTTAGGGAAAAGCCAGAATTCTGGACTGTAAGGGGGCTGACCGGCCTAGGTGATGCGATGTTTTGCAAAAGAAAAGACGTCGTGAAGAATTGACATTATGGTGACTGCGACAGTCATACAGTACATACGCTCATTCGGTGGCGTCTCGCTGCCGACTGAGCAACCTCACGGGAGATATTCTGTCCACACGTGTGCAGTAAGGTCCCCTCTGATTAGTTGCCAAGTTGATAGATCTCGTACATACCGTTCCATCTGACAAAAATGATTCTGCTTTGTTTTCTTTTTATCTAATCTAAATGTTACTGAAATTGGGTTACAACTCAAAAAAGACATTAATATTTAAATGAATCTAGAAACAGATGGAAACTAGAAGCGATTTATCCATCCCACGAGGGTAACTAAATAGTCTTAAACAAGAGACACTGTTATTGTGTTGCTGTTGTTATGGTTATGTCAGGGAAGAAGAATAAGTCTATATTATCATCAAGGAGCTTTGGTAATATTAATGTGTTGTGCATAAAATGTCATGCGCTGTTTCTACGGCTCAAATACTGGAATAGCATTGGTTTCAGCCGCAGTAGCCGGCACAATTAAACAGGGCTTTCATTAATCAATACCGAAATTATCCAACTAAAAGACCAACACGTGATGCAGCTTGGCTGCCGTTACCATTATGAGGTCATTGAGCGAACAATCGGCGTCCTTTCCATACAATGTGGAGTAAATGAATATGGAACTGGCCTATAAAATGGCGACAAAAACTGATTAGGTTACGGACTAATCGATGAACCTACATATTTAACCGCCTCTTTCGAAGTAGTTCACTTGAGCATGTATACACTGACTCACAAGGGATACTATTAGTTCGTATAGGGTGGCGTCAAAAATCCGCAGTGCAGTCAATTTGTGCGCAATGGTCAAATTCCCGAACTTTTGAGCAGTACCTATGAAGTCTATTTTGAACCGCCTCCGGTGAAATTTTTGTCGACAGATTTTCCTACACCGAAATCTTTACAACTCAAATTCTAGTCAATTTAGAGCTAAAATTATTCACGCTCAGTAGTTGAAATATCGCATGACACACCAGTTTTGGCTCAAGGACAAACCATAGAATCCCATAATTACGTGTATAATTATCGTTTGACATGTTCGTTTCGTTTAGATTGTCTTTGCCAAAACAGAATATCATTCTGTTACATTTCTTCGACCGGAAACAATTCTGCAAACCTACTTGGTGTCGAGTGAAGCGTTTCAACTTCTGACGAGAAAGTTGATCCGCTGAGCGTACAAGGAGAAAACGAGCTGCGTTGCTTGAATCAGATATCGGAGAGCGTTCGCCTCGGCTCAAATATCTAGTAAATATTCATCGATAAGTCGAGGCAAAATCAATTGGTTGTTCTAGAAACATAGTGTTATTGGGCAATATGGCTTCTGTTTAAACTCGATTTTCACAGTTTTTGCTTTGTTTATACTTCTTCTTCTTAGGAATTCAGCCAAAATCGTTGAAATTAATGGCAAGGGAATATTTTTTTAAATTAAGATTGATCTGCTTAGCCCATCACGATTTAAACTTGAATCTAATATCAAATTAAATTTCATTCAATCCTATATTTAAATTTAAATTCAGCTATATATCTATATCTAATTCTTTTCTGATTTATGTTCTAATATATTCTTCATTGACATACTCTGCACTACTCTTTCGTACCCACTCCTATTTCACAGAAGGTGACTTTAAAGAAAATTCTGACAAAATACTTTTAAATTAAATTTTTAAAATGAAAAACTATAGGTAATGCTCCTAGATCAGAATACTACACGAGCATTTCCTCTCCCAAGAAAAAAAGGTATAACATTAACATGTTCAGCGCCAAAGGGCGTTTTCGCCATTTTACTTGTTAAGTGCAAAACGACGTTATTTACGTAACGTGCCCCTTTTTGAAATTCGCAACTTGTCTCCATTTTGTCATCCGCACACTGCTATGACTTATACTGGCTTTTCAGCAATGCTATTTAGTCTCTGGAGAATCCCCATTATTATATTCTTGGCCTACACATGACAGCGAAACAACACTTTGGCGCTGAAAGCTTTGATGGCTGTTATTGTACGGACTAGTCAGAAGACAGAAACAGAAGTTTGATCATGATATTTTTAATAATAATAATAATTATTATTATTAGTAGTAGTAGTAGTAGTAGTAGTAGTAGCAGTAGTAGTAGTAATAGTGCTGATTTTCCCAACTCAGTATACGTTTCACAGAAGCATGTGAAAATTCGGACTGCACACACGTGAGCTTTCTGCACTGCAAAAGAGCTTCTGAAGACGCCGAATGAAATGTATCAAGGCTTATCTTAACGATAATAAATATGTTTGAGACATAACACACTCTTCTCAATCTTTCATTTCCACATTGTCAAATTACCTAGTAGTAGTAGTAGTAGTAGTAGTAGTAGTAGTAGTAGTAGTAGTAGTAGTAGTATCGTTGTGAATCGCGTAAAAATATGTAGTGTAGAATGGTCCGTTATTTTGCATAAAGAAGACTTTAAAGTGTATTATAGAAATAACCCTGCCAAATAGCATTGCTTCTTATTGGAAATAATACGTCTTGTAAACCTGGGAATACGACAGGGAGTTACAATGCTATGAAAGGTGAGATAAAGAAAGAAAGGGCAGATAAAAAAGGGGATAGATAGATAGATTCTACTGAGATGAAAGAAAGAAGGAACGAAAGAAGGAAAGAAATAAAGAAAAGAGTGATAATCAAAGGGCAGGATAAGAAAGAAAAGGGAAATGGTTAAAGAAGAAGAAACAAGAGAGAGAGAGGGGGAGAGGAATCAGGAAATACAAATAGAAAGAAGTGGGCGAAAAGAGAACGACGAAAGAAAGAAAGAAGTGAGGAAAGAAAGAAAGAAAGAAGTGAGGAAAGAAGGAAAGAAACAAGGAGAGAAAGAAAGAAAGAAAGAAAGGGAGAAAGAAGGAAGGAAAGCGGAGTGGAACAAAAAGAAAGAAAGAAGTGGGGAAAGAAAGAAACAAAGAAGGAGAGAATGCAGGTGAGAAAGAAAGAAGGAAGAAAAGTGGAGAGTGAGACAAAAAGAGAAGAAAGAAAGAAAGAAAGAAAGAAGTGAAGAAAGAAAGAAAGAAAGAAAGAAAGCGGAGCGTGGAACAAAAAGAGAGAAAAGAAAGAAAGAAAAGAACGAAAGAAAGAAACAAAGAAGTGATGAAAGAAAGAAAGAAAGAAAGAAAGAAAGTGGAGAGTGGAACAGAAAAAGAGAAAAGAAAGAAAGAAACGAACGAAAGAAAAGACAATCAAAAGAATGTCGGCAAGTCATTAGATGGGAAAAAACTTCACTCAATATTAGACTTTAAAAAGGGAGCAGGTCAACTGTACTCTTATGTCGATGCGTAAAAGAGGAAACAAAAACAAGTCTACAGAAAGATTATTCATGATTCTAAATGTGATTCGGATGTTCCCGTCATTCTCCGTTGATTCCTGTCATTGTCCGTATTTGATCTGCGTTCCTATTGTTGACGAACCACTAAGGTCGTCATCCCGATGGAATTAATATTGATCAAGACAGTGCACTTATGTGCTTTAAGGCTAGAATAAGTTAATGGTTCTTCTTGGCAAAAGATAATAAAAAAGATGGATGCAGACCTAAAAAACAAAAAACAAAACAGGTTTAGTTAGTTACTCAATAGAAACCGTCACGCGATCAATGTCTTTTTTGGCAACATGCCGTGTTGGCAGTGATCAATTAAAAACATTGAAAAGGGTGGTGATCAATGAATAAATTACTTCTCTCGCCTTGTGCTGGGCAGAGATCACTAAAATAGTTCGCAGATCAAAGGATAAATTTAGCATAAACCTAACTATTAAACTGACCCCCCACCTCCACTCTAAAAACCTATCGGGGGGATTTTCAAAAAACAAAAAGCAAAGGTTTTCAGCGATCTAGCTCCATCGGTGAGGCCTGTATGCGCGACACATATATACATTAGTCCGCTCCCGTATGGCAAAACAAGAGATGATAGCTTAGGTATATAAGATTAATATTTTCAATGGACCCAACAAAGATTTATTATATTATGTCCGTGGTAGCCATTTTCCAAGATGGCCGCCATTAGAATTATGTGCATTTAAAAAAGGAAACAAAATTACTTACTAACTTGAATTTAATACTAAAAATAGAAAATAAATGTGTCTACCTACTAATTCCAAGATTCCAAAAATGACCGTATGACCAACTATGAATCATGTGACCCCCTAGAGAACATTGTCATTAATAACACATTTTACTACTTAGTATCGACTAAAATAAGATTTTATGTACTTTGCATTACGTTTTGAAACACGAAATTTGCACAGTATGTAGGGCTATTCTAGATGCATGTTCTCACAAAATTACAATTGAATTCCTACTACGTCTTTGCCTTGGCAATATAACCCAAAGATGACCACGATACGAGGCAATCAACCAAGTGGTCGTTTCCCTGGAAACATCCTCTGAGACACCCAGACAGGCACTGTTAGCCGTCAACTAAACCTCCTGCCCACGCATGATTCTCCAAGAAAAAACCTCTACATAGCTGGAGATCTTTTTTATTAAATTCCTTTCTTCACGGCTTTCCTGTTTTATCGTCCAAGTAAGATAACAAGGTAAGCGGATATTTTTTATTAAGTTTGACTAGTTGTTGCCTTTGTCTTAATGTTTTTAGTTCTTTTTATCACAAATGTTAACTTCTATTGCAATATTTCAGCCAATAATAATAATAATTGCATATGTATGTAAGGAAATATCTCTCATCAAGAACGGTAACCATTTCACAATATTTAATTGAATTCTAGTATGTATACAGGTCCAGATTGTTCTGAAATAATCTAACCTAATAATGAGCAATGTGATCTTCTGGGTTTGTGGGCGTAACACTGGAATATTCCACTTTGCTGATTGAATTCTCAGATTGCATCACTGAAGTCTAATGTAGCACTGTGCCCAATGATGTTTACTGCAAATCAGCAGAGACAAGGAGACATGGCTGGATTTTCCCCCCATAAAATCAACCACATCCATCATCCATTTCTGATTTTGGACAACTTTACACAGGAACAAAATAAGAGCTATTAAAACTCTTTGAGCCAATTAGTGAAGTTCACAAAATATTCGATTGCTCAATTGAATATGGTGGATTACTACTGGACACAATTCACCCAACAGGAAACACCTTCCAAGAATATTCAAATGAGCTTGTGCAACACATCAAACAAAAGCTGAAGACTGTCAAAGGGGTGGACATTGTCCAAGATCGCTACGTCCAGTCAAGCATTAAAAGTGGAACCCGTGACAACAGAGGAATGAGGTGTAGAATCAAAGTATCAGGATCTACAAAAATCTCACAGAAATACTTTTTAATATATTCGCAGAACAAGGAATTGAATTTCTATCAGACCAAGACATCTACATCACTCAACACAAATCTGTTGCTCACAAAGGACCCGGTCTTGAAATGCAAGATTCACCATATAAAGAAGCTGATGTCCGCATACTTTTACACATAAAGCATGCACTTCGCTGCAGGTATAAAAACGTCAGAGTGCGAACATCAGACACAGGTGTCCTGGTTCTACTTATTGGGCACTCTCATGCCTTCAATGACACATTTCCTGATGTGGACGTTGTGGTTCATTTTGGAACTGGGGGGTAAAGGAAGGTACGACGTAAGAGCAATCTGTACAAAACTTGGAAGAAACAAGTCCATAGCACT
>VCCN01002735.1:5047015-5058192 GCA_006491835.1 Architeuthis dux | reverse complement strand
CACTAGGATTTTACACCTGAAGAATGCTTATCTAATACATTTGGTCAACATTTTGATCAACATTTTGATCGAGCTGCCCCTTGGAACGTGTGGATAATTTGGACTTCTCTCTCCAGATGTTGTCGGCCATAGCTGATTTATCTCGCCACTGATATGATATATATCAAGTCTCCGGTGTAGAATTTACAAGGAAATATTCACTATAAGCATAATTTCTGTTTAACACGAATTTTACACCTGAAGAAGGCAAAAGAATGAATCAGCCGAAACGTCGTGAAATAACATGCTTGTACGAAGAAACATTTCAATATTAATAACCCTTTTTTTTTTTTTTTTGGCATATTGCATGCGTCTGGCCAATGAAGCCAACTGTTGAGCGACCCACTGCCACTATAAAAAAGAGCCACAAAAACAAAGGATTTTAAAGGAATGCAAGAATCAAGGCCGGATGAAGTGCCTGGAAAAGGGAAATCAGGAGCAGCGTACAGGTAAAACGAAGGAGGTGCAGGGCCAGGAGTCACCCACAGAGCCCAGACACAGAAACCCAGAAGCGGATCAAATGGCCCCCAACAATGGCAAGAGTTTCGATCAACAGCGAGAGGTGAAATAGACGGCTGGAAGCAACGACAACTATAATCATCAGCCTGGCGTCAGAAAGGTTCGGTTACAAGGCAGCCAAAGAAGCACTACAACACGAACCGTGGGGCCAACAAAATAAAGGAACTAAGGAAGGTCCCTAAAGAAACAATTCAAAATGGCCAGCACGGATAAACGCGAACCCCTAGCAGACATCCGGCGAAAGTTTGGGGAAAAATCTTCGAAAGTAGCATGAAGGACAACGCAAACGATCAGCGACCAAGATCGACAAAGCCACACCCCGAATGTTATAGGGACAAACTAAAAACAATCCGAAGAGCAGTGGCATAGGAGAAGAAGAATAGAGAGTGCAAAAAAGCCTATTTCATCTCAGACCCATTCATCTTCTCAAGCTCTGTGATAAACGGAGCGGCCATCTATACTGCACACACCTTTCTGTGTAGAAAAAGATGAGGAAATGAGCTCCTGTTAAAAACAAGATCCACCGATCATACAGTTTGATACGAGGGTTCCAACATGGAAGGAGATACAGGAAGTTGTCAGATCAGATCAGCGTCAGCGGAGTCCCATATATCGTATACAAGCGTTGTCTAGGACAGATCTTAAGTAATCTGGCGGAGGGGGCAAAATCACCAATCAATGGAGACGCGCCGAATGCGTCTGGATCCCGAAGGAAGAGATAGATCAATTCAGAATCATATCGCTACTTGACACCGAGGGCAAGATCTTCTTCGGCATAATAACGTCTATCAAAGTTCCTCCTGGGCAACAGTTACATAGGAAGGGTGGGATAGCCGGAATGCCAGGTTGCTTGGAACAAGGTTGAGCTGGTAGTTCTGTGGTTGGATCTCGCCAACGCTTAGTTAGAAGTTAGTAGAAGAGGCTTTGAAAAGGCACTATAACAACTTCTAGATTAGAGTTGCCTCTGGATCCACCAAATCCGAGGGATGTACAATTTCAGCGGCCCTCTTTCGCCATGAACATGTTGGTTAAGGCGGCAGAAACGGAATGCAGAGGGCCCATGTCGAGGTCTGGCGTTCGTCAACCACTAATTAGGGCATACATGGACGACCTAACAGTGAAAACAGTCCCTGGTAATAAGAGGACTCGAGAAGCTCATGACATACGATGAACTTCAAACCAACTAAATCGCGGTCCCTAGTCAAAGGGCAAAGTCATCGAAAAGTTCCGGTTCACGATCTCCGGGACATTAATTCCAACGCTAACAGAGAAGCCCGTCAAAAGTTTATGACCCCTACTCCTATACGAAGTCCCAATAGCAACTGGGCTTCCCAAAGAGCTTAAGTAGCGCAGCGTTATACGGCACCACAAACGCACTACAACTTCCTTTCAGAGGCCTTAAAGAAGAGTTCATAGTGACAAGAACAAGGGAGGCCCTGCAATACAACGAATCCAAGGACCCCAAGGTTGCAGCAGCAGGGATAGAGATTCGCACTGGAAGGAAGTGGAGTGCTAGCAGGGAACTGAATGTGGCGGAGGAAAGACTACGGCAAGCCCCCAAATAAGCAAAGCGCCAACTCATCCAGGAAGAAGTACGGGCGGGGCCCGAAGAGAACGGAGGTGCAAAATGGTCGGGTTAAGCCAGCAGGGAGCATGGACGCGATGGAAGAGGCTCATTACAGCCCTAAAGCCTTGGGCGAGGGGCGGTACAGATGGCGATATCTGCTACGGCTATTACATACCAGGGAGGAGGGTCAACCAGATCAAATTCATCAGAGCAGGAGGTGAGAAACAAACATCACAAAGAGGAAAAACAAGCCTGTTTTCTTCTGCACCCGATTGGCAATTAAGAGCGGACCTGGACACACAACTAAAGTTCCCCGAACATCACTCCGCCCAGATTTGCTAATGTTCTCCAAGCAATTGATTATGTGGGAACTAACTGTGTCTTGGGAGGAGTTTATGGCACTTGCCAATGAAAGAAAGCGTGAAAAATATCAACCGCTAGTTGAGCAGTGCCAACGAAATGGTTGGAGAACACATTATGAATCAATCGGGTTGCAGAGGATTTGTGTAAAGCTCTTGGCGTTGTGGGGCCTTGAAAAAAAATCATTGACGCAGCAGAAAGATCGTCGATGTGGATATCGATCAAAAGAGGCCACCCTTGGAAAAAAATAAAAATACAAAAGATGAGCCGAGAACATTTAGGCAAAAACCACCTTGCCAAAAAAAAACAACACCAAGGCAGAAAAACATTGCCAAAAGAAGAAAAAATAAGCACCAAAATAAGGCGAGCCATTAAGGCAAAAACGCCGGACAAGAAGACTGGAAAAGAAATATTTAGGCAAAACCATCTTGCCAAAACAAATGTCAACACCAAGGCAGAAGAACCTTGCAAAAAGAAACGCCTGACAGGAAAAGAAATATTTAGGCAACACCATCTTGAAAAGAAATGTCAAAACCAAGGCAGAAATAATTTGCCAAAGGAAAAAAAAATAAGCACCAGCAGAAGACTGGAAAAGAAAGGCAAAACCATCAAAAAAGATTTCCAACACCAAAAAAATTGCCAAAAAAAAAAATGAAAATGGGTTTTTCTTTGCATATTGTATGAGTCTGGCCATAGAAGCAACTGCCACTATAAAAAAGAGCCACAAAAACAAAAACCATTTTTGTCATGAGATTTGCAGTAGCATATAGCGACCGCGATGAGGGCCTGAATCTGATTAATTCAAGCCGGGTTAGCTGGCTGAGGGGGTATGATGTTGAGAAACCCGAAATCCTCGACATCACTGAGCGGTGTATTTTTATAAAATAGATATACTTTCATCATTACTCAAACTCAACAATCACTGAATAATTACAATTTTCCATTAAAAAAAAAACTACATAAAAAAACCTTTTTTTTTCATGTCTCAAATATCTGTATTTGACAGAAATGAAAAAGAATGTTTTTTATTTAGAAATGTTAACACGAGTACTTATTACGGAAGTCGGTATTGAGATTACTACAGCAACAACTGAGAAGTCATCTGAACATTGTAGACAGTTTACAGAAACATTGTAGAAAATTTATGTAGAAAATGTACAATAGCCCATATCACAACAAAAAAATGATCTTTAAAATGGTTTCAGTTTTTACTATTTTTTAAATTAAATTTTTAAAAAATTCAATTTTAAAAACAGTGAAAATTTTAATGCTAACATTTTCTCTTTTTATGGAAAATAGCGATAAATCGAATGAATATTGCTCGTTACCAGAAATCTCATGGGACGAAAGTTCGAAACTTTTAGACACGAAAATTTGTTTTTCGCATACACTTAGAATTAAGGTTTTTTTTCCAAGTCTTATAATTTCGCGTCATTTTATCGACAAAAAGTAATAAGATTAGAAATTCTTTATTCCGTTTGTCTTTTAAAATATAAAAATAAATTTTAATTTTAGGGAGATAGATTTTCTTTTGTCAAACACAAAAGAAGAAAAAAAAATTTGCAATCGAAAAAGTAATATTTAAATTAAAAAAAAAATACAGCGAGCAAATTGAAAACAACAGCAATAAAACTGAATTGATAAGATAATTACATTTACAAAGATGGTAATGAAAATGTTGCCCTTTTAGTCTTTTAAACATAGTCTCGGACAACCAAAATAAAATGATTTGTAAGACTGGTTAAGAATAGGGTTTTCGTTAATAATAAATAGGCCCAGCGTTTTGTTTTTTTTTTTCAGCAAGAAAAAAAATAATGGGCAATATTTTTTTTAAAAAGTCTCTTAATAAAAATTAAGACTTTTAAAAAAAAAAAAAATTGCAATAATTATTTGATTATTCATGTTCTTCGATTCAGTTTTCTTGCATTTATTTATTTTGTCAAAAAGTGGGTGGCTCGATATTCAAAATAGTGCATGAAAGTCGTGCGTTGGTTTATATTTGAGTGCCGTTTTTAACATCGAATCATTCACTATTACTAATTAATACTTTCTGATTTGTTTCTTCTGTTTTTAAAAAATTAATTAATATTCTGTAGAATAAATTTGACGAGATCTCTTAGTTGTCAAATTTATTATACATTCTTCTGTTTCAATATAAAAACAAATATCAGAAAGAATTAATTATAAATTTGACGAGCGCCTGAAACTGACATTTGCAAAAACTTGGCGTGCTTCATGTGAATTAATTTGATACACTTAAGTTTTTTTTACGAAAAATCAAATATATGATTTTGATAACATTTTCAATACTTTTCTAATAAAGAACGAATTTTTAAAAAAAAAGTTTCCATTCCAATTTTCGAAAACTGCAATACGTTTTAAAATTTTCATTAAAATGATATTTTATAAAATGATACGAACTGTGTGAAATTCTGGTTCATTTTTAGCGGAGATTTTAAAATTTTATCCAAAAATCAAATAATTACTGGATTTTAATGAAATGTATTTAAATTTAAAAATCAGAAAGTGATGGTGTTTATTTGTGACGAAGAAGCTATTTAAATGGTGAGTCTAGGTGTCATGTCTGGAATTTCTGCAACGTAATGTCTATTTACGCTTTGTCAGAAACAGGAATATTATTGTCGGTTTTTGAAATCATTTTTTATTTAATGATTTTTTTCAAATCACTAAATAAAAAATGATTTCATAAGATTTTATAAATTATGGTAATGGGTGTGTGTGTGTAAAATTAAGGTGAATGACTGGGTTTTTTTTTTTTTTAGGTAGAAAGGCAAAAGAAATCGGAAAAACAGTATTTTTTCGATTGAGAATAACATTATGCTTTCATTTCATCAGTTAGGAAATTATTTCTTTTTAAAAGATTTTACGTGCCTCTGAAAATCGAGTGAGAGAGCATTTGAAACAACAATTTACCTTCCCAACTTCTAAAATATGGCTGTTTACAAACAGAACAAAAAAATAGTAGAAACTGGAAAATTGGTTGGGAAAAGGGGGTGAAAAAAAGGTTTTCAAAAATCCACTTTATTTTACCGTAAAATAATAATGCAGGATTGTATGGATTACGATCCACAAAATTAATTTGGAAACAAGAGGATTTTAGGAGAAAAACACAGTACAAATTAATTCTATATATTTATGGATCATAAAATTAATTCCTGTTGAAATCCGAAAACATATTCACTATTTCTTTATTCGGACAATAAACAAAAGAAATAGCGCTGCAAAAAAGGTCTAGAGAATCGGCAGACGTCACGCAAAGATGCGTAATTCATAAGTCAGAGCTGATTATTGCTATTTTAAACCCTATTTTGGTATATAAGAATTTCATAAACCAGGTGACCAGCTGATGAAATTCTCTTTCACAATTTGGTATCTTAGAAAGTTAGGGCCCTAAAATTGAAGCAAGTTTTCAGTGAACTTGTGCACTCTAGAGTGCACAAGTTCAAAGTCTTCATAAGTATTAAAATCTGTATCTTTTGGGCTTAAAAAGTTACAGACGTGAACTTGTAAAATCCCCTCAATCAAGAATTAATTCTAAAATGTTTAACCGTAAAATGCTGAATATAGTTTCCCGTCTTACCAGCATTCAGCGATACAAATTGGAATCATATGGATGAAATTCCCTTTCTGACGATATTCGGCTGTTCTGAGCTGGTAGAATTATAAGAATGTATTAGGAAGTAATTCCACAATCCAAATTCACGAATTTTTATCGTATCGCAATCTGTGGGGCTTAAGGAGTTACAGCCGAAAACGATGAAAACACGTCCAAATTAGAATATGGACCTGGTTTTCTCGTAAAATGGTGAATAGTTCGATTTGCGTTTTGGACTGACTTTTTAACTCCACCCTTGGAAAACTGATAAAATTTACTTTCTAATTCTACGATCCATTGACAAGCTTAGGAGAAGAGTTTTCAAAACATTTCGCTCATATCGGGAATCAATAGGACTTTCTGGGGGAAGGGTAATTATGAGTAATAATTTGCAGCCACAGTTTTACAGTGTAGGTAGAAAAAATATTGAATAAAAAAAAAAGTATGGCAAGCAATTAAAAAAAATAAAAAGTCAAGAACAATCACCAGATTTATGGGAGTAGCTCAAAAAGGTAATTTGTTTTATTACAATAAAACAAATTATCTTTTTAATGATAAAATAGCTGTAAAGATTAATAATAATTTTATTACTCAATTGTGGACTGGCCAACCAGAATATTAGATTTCACAAAGAAAAAACCTGATCTTTTTCACATTAATTTTCATAACCTGTTAAGCAGCAGGGTGATTTTAAAATTGGCATTGAATGAATGCCAATTTGATGATAGTTATAAATCAATTTGAAATTGAAAGTGTTGTCGTGATGTGTTCAAAGATCCACAGTGCTTTTTCATGTCACAAAGCAAAATGAAATTGAAGGAAAACTATTGAATGCTGATTTTTAAAATCAACAATAACATATTTATTTTCTGTGAACATTTTTATAGTTCAGTGTTGAGTTCACACACTCATCTATGGAATTTGCGGTTATTTCTGAAACTGGAGTGCCCACCAATCAAAATTGTAACGGGAATTGGGAACATGATTAATTATACGATAGATTTGGATTTTTTACGTAAACTGCTTGGAAGCTGACCGTTTGGAAGCTGACAGAATTCCCTTTCAAATTCCTCCGTTTTCGGATGTATATACCGTTGGAAAGGGAAGCTTTCCAACATCAATGAGCTTAAAATGTTACAGCGTGAAGCTAAATATTCAACATTTTACGTCCAAATGTATGGATTGTGGAATTAATTCTTGAGGTCAATAAATTTATATATCTAATGGAAGTAATTCCACAGTCCATAGATTTGTACTATCACGTTTTCGCCTGTAACTTTTCATACCATAGAAAATTTTGTCCACACATGAAATTTTCTCGGAAAATACTTATAGATGAAAATTGATAGAAATTGGGAACATGCACTGTTTGGAAGCTGTAATTCTAGGAAGTTCACGTTTTAAGCTGTAAGTTTTTAAGTTAATATTGAGCTACAACTTGACACCGTTGGAAAGCTGAAATTAACTATATCCACAATTTTGTGCTTAAACTATACAGACGTTTCCTTGTAAAATCCTGAAATATCTATAAATTAATGTTTTAGGGTCAAATAAAGTGGATTTTTGAATTTAGCCATTTGTCAATATGAAAATTTGTTTTGCTGGCTAGAATTTTTTTTCTTGGAAATATCTTTTGGTATGCAAAATATAGAATCACTTTTAACGGAATTAAAAAAAATTATATTATGGTGCCATAGGTATTAATATTTTAACTTTGAAATCCCGCTGATAAGCTAGAAAAGAATTACATATGGAAAAGAATTCCAACGTGTAAATAACAAATAAGCGAAAGAAATCCGTGATCCGCAAATATAGACCATAATCTGGCTAATCTGAAGATGTGAAAGCTTCTTGCTTTCACATTTTCAGATTAGCCAGTATTTAAAATAAATCTGGACTTTTTTTCATCGGTCTCACAAATCCATCGCTTTTATCACGATCCATAAATAAATTTAGTTCGATACAAAAAAGATGGGAAATTTTTAAATCTGTATGTTTGAAAAACATACCCATTTAAAAATTTCCCAAATTCAATATATCCACAGATTTGCTTATATTTGAAAAAATTTCTTAATGAATGCTTTTTTCGCCCCTTTTTCTTTTTTAATTTAACGGTCATTGCAACTTTTCAACTGAGATGCTGTCAAAATTAGGGTGCAGAAAACAGATTTTCAAACCTTTTTACCAATTTTGCCAACTTTTCATAAACATAATTTGAAACTTTAAAATGTTCCATAGAAAAGATTTTAGTTATTAAAATTTCTATTTCGGTTAAAAATGTCGCTGTTCTCGGGATTTCATTAGCTTGGTCGTGATGATTTTGAAAAGTTCGTATTGTAAAAATGAAATCCCACGTTCCATGTAAGATTATTTTTGTGATTTGGCCGGAATTTTCGCATCTAAAATCTTCGTCTTGAAATGATGAAAGTTTCCATTTTATGTCTTCCTTACAAGATTTCTTTTATTTTATTTAGTTTTTTTCTGTTTTTTTTTAATTATGTTTTAAATGGAAAAATTAACCGAATAATTACCAAATTAAAAAAAAAAAAATTGAAAGAATTCAAGATTTTTAAAAAGAATTTTAAATTACATTTCCATAGATTTCCGTCTGAAATAATCAAATCGATAAATATTGATATTTTCATTTTTCAATTATTCATCAATATTCTGGGAAATTCTCAACAATGAAAAAAAAAAAAGAAGACAAATTCTGAGTGAAATGGGTTCATAAATTTAATTCACGAAAATAACTTTCTCAATATAAATTTCCAAATTTTGAAGTCAACTTACTGAAAACAACCTAATAATCTATCACCAAATATTTGTAAACAAATTTGTTTGTATTGCAAATGTTACTTTTAAGCCGGTTTATGATAAAAAAAGCCGCTGTATTTTTTTCTAATAGTATTTTAAGCAGGGTTTCATTCAGTTTTTGAAGCAATCTCAATTCTTTACAGATACTATCTTTTTTCCAGCCGATTTCTGAAACAGGTTTCAGAGATTAGTCATATTTTCAGTGGCAACAACTATCCATTTTATTTGATTTCCACCATAATACGCATGTGAATAAAAATAATATTTGTTTAGTTCATTAGAACTAAACAAATATTATTTTTATTCACTGAATTGATTTCTGGCAACGTTCATCTTCAATTAGCCTCAACACGGATTGTAAATGTTCGTGATTTTTCATCAAAATGAATACTAGATCTGTTTCTCAACGCATTTCTGCTTGAGCATGCTATCGCACTCGATTCTGCTTCTGAGGAATTTAAGATGAACATCTAGGTAGCACTTTTAAACTATGCAAGCAGTTTTAAATTGTTCAAACACTGTTGCAAGTGACCTACCTGCTGCTTTCCCCACATTTGAGACTTCCTTTGGTAATCGATAGCAATTTGGTTATCGATGGGCACAGCACTAAGCACATTTTAAAAGTTTTGTCCAATGATTGAATTGGACAAAACTTTCAATGCACTTAATATATATTTCTCCGTCTCTGTTCGTAAACAGTTAGTAAATCCTATGACCTTGAAGTTTTTGTCAGTACATCGTAGATAATGCCTCAAAATCTTGCTGGTTCAAATATTTTACTGTTCTCGGGATTTCATTAGCTTGGTCGTGATGATTTTGAAAAGTTCTGTTGCTTTTTTTTTTGTTACAAAACAAATATTCCGATACAATTCTTTTTTTTTAATTTCAAATATGGTCAACCACCACACCACAAATAAAACAAAAGAATTTCCTCATTTCTGTCTAGGAAAAAAAAAAAACAAAAAAAAAAAACAAACAAAAACAACCATTGTCATGTTTCAGATTTATATTTCTACTTTTCAGCTTGAAGTGAAAGTGACTGAAATATTAAAGTATGGGAGAAAAATCAGTTTTAGGAAAATATTGATCACGAAAATGGTTCATAGAAAACAAAATACACACAAGACAGATAATCAAGCGAGTTTTATTGAACTGTGGTTTCTCTACAAGGTCTATAAAATGTTTTCGTAGCGACCAGAATACTTACTCAAGGTGTCCAAAATTCGCTTTTCTTTATTATTTTTTTTTAGTTTTGAAGAGCATTGTCCGTTGGCTTCCATGGTCGATGTTAATGCCTGCCCACAAGAGAAGCGCCATCACTAATGATGTATCAACTCTACCAAAATAAGTCTTAGAAGCTTGTTTGAATTAACCACCATAGAATTGAACATTAAAAAAAAATATATAATTTTTTTTTGGGGGGGGGGGTAAACAACTTCAATATAATGGACACAAAGATATATCAGGATCAGGAAGAAAAACAAAACAAAACAAAAAAAAGCACCAATGTTGGCCTTCATCACACGACTGAAGAGGAACTGGGCAACAAAATAGAAATGGAACTAAATAAAAATGGTCAGTACCTTCCGAATATTTGGGTCCGGACATTTACCAAGCTTAGTAAATATGGAGTACCTCCATTACATTTACTTTAAAAGCAGCAATTAACTGCCCCTAAAATAAAATGGATTGCCAAAAGTTCAAAATGGCTAGATTTTTCCGTTCTCAACTTTTGGCAATCTATATTTTAGATATAAAAAGATAATCCTAATACTAAGCAAATATAAATTTCAATTAAACATTTTGATTACAGAATCCAGTGTTGGTTTTTTTTCATTCTTTGATGCTTAAACGAGTTAACATTTGTGAAAGTTATATATATAAGAACTGAAACAGTGAAATTATAATTATGATGAAATGATATGCAATAACTCAAAATATTTCATTGAATTTCATATCTGCTCTAAAAAAGAAAAAAATGACAGCTGGAAATTTGCAGTTTTTAGAGTAACTGTAAGGGAGACAACTCGATATTTACTAAGCTCAGTGAATGTTGGACCCAGATTCGGAAAGTACCAAATGGTTAACATAAAATATAATATCCGGTTTTAATTTTTTGATTTGATCATTTTTGTTGGTTTATTTTTCATGTCAAAATTCTCAAAAATTTTGCTGTATCTAACTCTTAAATTCATAAATCTTTGAACTGATTGAAATTTCTTTTTTTTTTCCTATTCAATTCACAGAAGAGTTCCATTATTT
>VCCN01002735.1:4962642-4979177 GCA_006491835.1 Architeuthis dux | reverse complement strand
AAAAAAAAAAAAATAAAAAAAAATAATGAAAGCATCGTCATTGAAATATCAAAGAAGCCTGATAACATTCACAAAAGTAACCAACCGAAACTTCGAAGATGGATCAAATGTTTTTGTAATTTTTCGAAAGAAATAAAAATTCACGAAGTCCGGTTTATTCAGGGTTGCCAGAGAACATTATAAAACACCAAAAACAAGAATCTATTAAAAAATACTACTGCATACTCTTTGTTCCGTACGAATGGCAGAAAGTAAGGATTGAGTTAGCATTACAAATAAAAAATTAAAAAAAAAAAAAAAAAAATTGCTTTTCAAATATTTTTTTTTTCGAATTAAAAAGAAAATGTCAAAAATGGCCAAAGATTTGAATACGCCAAATTTGGCCACAAAGTAGCCAAAATGGCAACCCCGTGCCTATTTAAGGAGTGCCCTAACATTACCCTCCGATAGGTTATCCTTTTTTGACCTTGTGTTCCGACCTTGACACGCCTCCCCATATGTTATCTACTTGTAAATTAACTTATACAAATAAAAGAATGAATAAAATACAAAAGGCAATCCTACGTTTTGTGAACGCAAATATTTTAACCATTGTCAAAATCGATTACGGATGCAAGAAAGGGCAAAAACAAAGACGCAATTTATATATTATTTTACTATTTAAGTTTTCTCCGTCGCCACTCGCCGAGCTGTATTTTATTTATGTATTCCTTTTAATTCGTAGACAGAAAGGAGATTTTTTTTCTGTTTAATGTTTTTAGTCTTAATTAAAACATTAAAAATAGTACACAACACATTGAATTAAGTACTGTGTTTTAATGTTGTACTAGTTGCATTCAATTGTGTTACGTTTGATAATATTTTTAGTATGCAGGACTAGGAGGGTCCTCTTCTCTACTACTACTTAGTACTAGACTACATCCGTAGGTGATTTTCCGAAGGAATATTTCTTAATAAATAAGTGATTCAGGTAAGAATATAGCATTTCCATTAATTTAATTATTTTTACGGTTTGAGTTTACGTCCTTTGTTTTTGGCTTATTGTGCACCCGTAGTCGACTTCGACGAGGGTTTAAATTTTCACGTTCACAAACCGAAGGATTTCCAAAAATCCAAGTACGGTCAAATGTTTAAAGAGTTAGCTTAAAAGAAACAAAAACAAAAAAACACTACCAGTCAAATTAAAATGCAGTGATGATCATTAAATAAGATAAAATAGTGTTGTAGTTTCGCAAAAGTAACAGACAAGGAATCGGGATGGAGTTTTTTTTTAATTTAAATAAAATAAAGCCTTTATAAAATGAAAAAATTAGACGTGTTTTGGCAGCATGCCATTGGGGGTGATCAATGAAGTTATTTCTCACATTTTATTGGGCAGTGATCACAAAAAGTCTGAATTTTCAAAAACCAAGCGGACACAAACTATCAAGGTATCAATTTAGAATAAACTTACATGGCAAATTGAACCCACCCACTAAAAATCTATTTAAAGGGTGAATTAAAAAAAAAAAAAAAAAAAAAAAAAAGTTTAGCCCGCTAAGCTCCATTGGTGCGGCCTGTACGCGTGATACATAGCCAGCCAGACCAACTTAAAAACTGAAGAAACCTATGTTGACAGTTTCTAAAAAAATCGAACATTAAGCAAATAGTAGCCAGAGCAATAAAGCACTGAATAATGCTGAGGAGGTGAAGACAAGGGTTGCCAGATAGTGTTGTTTCTGGCCAAAAACACGTCAAAAATGGCCAAATGCAAAAAGTGTTTATAAAAGCAGTAATTGTGAATCATGTAATAATTTTGTTAGACTAGTACTACTATTTACAGTCATATTAATTGTTCTGATGCTTTTTAATCGCAACGTTATGGTGATGAACTGAGTATTAAAAGTTGCGATTATAAAAAGCAACTGAAAAATTAAGATGAAAACGAATAGTAGTAATAATATTTTTTTTTAAATTGATAATTTTGCAATACTGAAATACACAGCAAAAATTTAGATATGGCCAAATGCTTTTTAAAAAGGCCAGATTTGTCAAATTTGGCCATAAAGTGAAGACTTTTAAAACACCTATCACCCTCCGGTTCTACGTGTCCGATGTTCTAGAAATTAACCTATTACGTAAGTTTTATACAAAACACAGGTGATTTACTCTTGCAACATTAATGTTTCTGGTGAGGAGATGCGAGTGTAGTAGTACTCTTAAGAAATGCATAAATAGCTGAAATATTACGAAAAGGAAATAAAATGATTGTGAAGAAATTGTTTTTTAATATTTACTTTACAGCGAATCAAGTAGTCCTCCCACACACTCATAGATGGACCCACGCGCACTCTTGTGCAGCCCCGCTTGACCCCCCCCCCCGCACAAAAAAACCCAACAAAACAAGCTTAAATGGAATCAAGAAAAAAGTTTAAGATTCACTTTTTAACCAAGTGGTAAAAAATAAAATTTAAAAAAAAAAAAAAAAACGTTCGTGCTTTTGATCTATTAAACCCTAGGACCTTCCTGGATTTTTTTAGTTTTTAGAAAAATATATTTTTTTAGGTTTTACGAAGGGGGGGGGTCCTTTTACAATGTAACTAATGCTAAACTGAACCGTTACTTTCAGTATGTTGTATGGAAGTGAGGATTCGAAGTATTCGGTTACTCCCCTTTGTCTCGACCTTTAATTGGAAGGCAGGAGTCAGGGTCATTTCTCTGGGATCTTCTACTTTAAGAAACAAAAAGCTCACGTAAAAAAATTCTTAAAGTTAATGCATCTGTTCAAGAAGTGGAGTTCGAAAAATGTTCATCAAAACAAATAAACAAATGTGACTTCTTAATGAATTGTAATTTACTAAATCATTTCTTCTTCGCACGACCTTCCGTATTTTTACTCTAATTATAAAGTCTAGAGTTGGTTGTCTTCAAAAAGATGCGCATGGGGCTAGATCTTAGCTATTTTTGAGTCTACCAGCCACCCGCGTTATAACGGGGGAGGTCTGTATTTAAAAAAAAAAAAAAAAAAAAAAAAAATTACATAATACATAAATAAATTATGCGTTTAGGATAGTCGGGTGGCCGGGTACTTTACTTGGAAAGAAAGAAGAATAGAATATACAGGAGGAAGGATGATCATCCACGAAGCAAGAAGTTCCCCTTACAAATACATGCAATAATACTGTTTAATATAAGATAAAATGTTCACCTACCGTCTTTTTGTGGTAAATCAACGTTTAGGGAGCTTTCTTTCTCATGGACCGTTTTATTTTCCTCTTGTTTTTTTTGGTCTTTCTCAACGTTATTATCGTCACCTTTTAGAGCAGAGATTCCAGCCATGCGTTTTGGTCGTTTGCAACTTTGCTCCAAACAAGCACGTGTGAGGCTATGTATCAGCAGCAGGGTTGCCAGACAATTGGAGACATTTCTGGCCAAAAACATACACAAAAAGGCCATAAAATGGCCAAATCTTCAGGTTCACATCTAAAATTGAATCAAAAACATCTAGAAACATCTAGATTCTGAAAAATTAAATATCCAGGAAATATTTTTATATTATTAATGAATTAAATGTGACTTTAATCGTCAACATTTACCTTATTAAAATATTACTTATTTTATTAAAAATATTACTTATTTTATTAATATAAATTAAATAAAAATTCATCTGGATAGCAATTTATGACATCTAGACGCAACCAAAAACATCTAAATTTAGATGAAAAAGATCTAAATTGGCAACACTATTTCAATTGAATTACAGTGTTGCCAATTTAGTACATATCAAAAGTAAGAGTTTATGAAAAATACTACTTTTTTATTATTATTAAATAAAAATGCCTCTATGGGCATCTTCATACACAATTTACATTAAAAATACTTATTCAACATAAATATATAGGTCTGGTTAGTCACTCAATAGAAACCGTCATATGACCAATGTCTTTGAGGCAGCATGCTGTGCTGAGGTGATTAAACAATTGGAACAAGGGGTGATTAATGAATAAGTTACTTCTCTCGCCTTTTGTTGGGCAGTGATCACTAAAAAAAGTACAAGGGATCAATTTGGCATAAAACGTATTATGGGGGGGGGTGTTAAAAGAAATGTTTTTTCTAGACGTAAGGAGTAAATGTTGAAATGTTCAGTTCCTTGGTGCTTGTCAGTACACGTGATACATACATACCCAGCCAGACCAACTCAAAAACTGAAGAAACCTATTTTGACATGTTTTGGTTTATGGTTTCTAATATTAATTCAAGTGATAAAAATGATAAATATTTCATGCCAAAAAGAAACTTAATAAAAAGAATTACAAGCTTATCAGTACAGAGAAACATTTACCAGGCACATTTCATATTATTTCTTTCTCTAAATTCTTCTATATATTTCAGCTGATAACTCCCACAATTTCCCTATTAATTTATTTTCTATCTTTTAAAATGATTTAGTTATTCTTAAAATTATTTATACTTATACTATTTATTACATAAATTGGTAAACTATTCCAGTATTTCAAAATTGGTTGGGAGAAAAAAATCAATTTGTTTTTACGACTTTGTTTTTGCAATGGACCTAGCTGTTTCATATACATGATAAAGATCATGATGATGATTGTAAGTATGATGTTGATGAGTGTATCGTTGTTGACTTCCGGTTTGGAAGAGTTATGGAACCGATTTTGTAACGGTCATCCAACAAGTTTTAAATAAACAATTGTACTATTAGCACGTATTGTCTATTGGCGCCAAATTCAACCATGGTTTCAGAACCCAACTTTATTCTTCATCACTGAACAAAGATGAAACATGGTGTCAGAAATGGGATCCTGAAACAGAGTGTAAGAACCTGAAACATCTATTTTTCTATCATCACTACAAAAAAAAATGTTTAAATTACATTTGATTTTATGAACACAGGAAATTGGCAAACATCGACGCTTGCCGAAATCTCTGGAGTTTCCAGAGATTTTGGCAAGCGTCGAAATTGTGTGACGAAGACGACCAAACACAGCTGAACACTTTATTATACTGCATGGGAACTGAATCCGAAAATGTTTTCAGGACATTCTCCTTCACAAGAAGAAAAGACAGAAATGTTTACTATACTGTTTTGGAGAAAATTAATGCATATTTCATACCAAAAAGAAACATAATTCACAAGAGAGGGAAATTCTACTTAAGAGTTCAACTTCCAGGTGAATCGATTGAAACATTCATACGAGCATTGTATGAGCTGGCAAAATATTTCCCAAGAAAAAAACAACCAAATCAGAGATCGTTTGGTAATTGGTCTGCAGAATAAGGAGTTATCTGAAAGATTGCAATTCATTCCTGATCTGAAGTTAGAAAAAGCGCAGGAGAGCAGCGAGCAAGTAAAATCCCAGAAATAAAAGCAAATTGGAAAAGACTCCAGAAGTCGACTGGAAAAGAAATAGAAACAATTCATTCTCGGAAATATGGAAACCGTAGATGTGGTTGATGTAACAGACAGCATGAACTCAAAAACTGTCCGACAAAAGGAAAAACTAACAGAAAATGCAATAAACTAAACCATTTCACCATAGTGTGCAAGTCAAAAATTAACAAAATACAGGCACTGCGAATAGATGGAAGAAATGGACACTTTTTGGGAGAGCTAATGGTAAAAAATGAACAAACAACTGACTTGTGGTGCACAAGACGCGGGAGAAGACATTAATGTGATTAGCACTCAAAGTTATGAAAAGCTACGAGAGAAGCCTCCTCTAAAGCCTGTAAAAGGAATATTCAGAAGTCCGGGTGGCATGGAGCATTGCAAAGGAAAATTCACCACAACTCAAAGAAAAGTAAAATACTATGTATATTCATGTAATGTTGCCTGATATTGCTTGTTGTTCGTGTTTACAGGGTGATTGCCTGTGAAGAATAGACTACACTTTGCCATTTCATCAGCGCTGGAAATTTTAATGGAGAATGTCAGAATTACTAAAAAAATGCCATAATACTGGCCACAAGGAAAACAAAATATCCAACCCACTTGCAAAAAATGCATCTCCCAAAGTTTCCGGTTTTCAATTGCAAAACAGAAGGGAAAATCATCAGTTGGAAGAAATGGGTTACCAGACTAAAAAAACCTATTTATCACACACATATCTGGCAGAAGGCCCTAGTTCTAGTGTTTGGTAGGGACAACTGAAATGACTTGGTGAAATCACTACAAACCATGCAACTTCTGCCAAGAGAAAACCAGACACATTTCGAAACACTCGTTATAGCCATGGAAAACTCTTTCCATCCACAACTTCAACTCGACAGCCAACAAAATAAGCCTGAGGTTTACAGTGATTATGCATCCAGATGCAATGCCACACCAGCCCAGAAACAGAAAAAATGGCTAAACTTATTATCTGAGGAGGACAGCAGAAAATTATATGTACTCGCAACAAACCAAGATTGATGAGTTGGAAAAGAGGCTACATTTATCCGAGAAACGCCTTGCTGAAACTGAACAGCCGTTTGCTAAAAGTCTAAAAATAAATATCACAAAGAACCAACAACAACAAAAAGCCACACAAAAAAAAGTAGTCGAAACAAAAACACACAAAATGAAATGCAAAGCCAGTCAGACCCCGACACGAAAAGATCAACAAATACACAAAATAAACTGAAAAGTCAATCTAACCTAGACATGGAAAGAGAAAAAAAAATTATCAGTCCCCTTAAACAAACCCCAACTGAAAACGTGAACACACCAGCTAACACGAAGAAATCAAAACATCAACAAATACACAAAATGAAAGGTACACAACAAAAGCGACCAAAATAATAACAAATACATACAATGAATCATTTGGCCTGGAAACTGAACATGGCATGGCAGCCCAAAACAAAGATCAATGATAACACACAACAAACACAAAAAACGCTTATCTGATAAAGCAACACTAGAAAACAGTACAAACGAACCAAATACTTCCAGTAAGCTAAAACACAAAACAAAAACAATACAAATGAAGAGAACAGTTCTAGTAAGCTATTTCACTGAAATTTAAAATTTATTTCATTTTTAAATTTAAAAAAAGAAAAGATGAGTGCTGTAATGTTTATATATGCATGTATTAGTGTTTATGCTTAATATAAATAAACATGCCGAAGCAAGCTCACAGCAGCCCCCATTCAGTTTCCGGTCCAAAAAAACGAGGATCGGAAGTGTGAATGGGTAAGGCCCTCTCTTGAACAAGCAATAGCCCTGCATACACATGTCTTTGTTCTATCCCTGTTCTTTTTCTAAGCACAGCTAAATACAGTTATGAACCAAACGCATTCAAACTAAACACAGCTAAACAGATAGGAACAAACGAACAACAAACAACAAAGACATAACAGCAAACCTCAAACATAATACACAACAGTGGAACATATGCCTGGAAAATCTCTGGCAGTGCCATTCGTTGAAGGAGACTGAAAGTAGCACAAGTGAAAAGGTGGAATCATTTATCGATTGCGTGGCATGACCAGATAAAAAGTTAACAGAAATAAAAAATGCTACACTAAACGGATGGACAGACAAGGAAAATAAATTTATAAAAACATACTTCTCAAGTTGGAACGAATTGTCTGTGCACCAAGATTTGTTATGGTTTCAAGATAGGATTGTGATTGCAGAATCACTTAGAGCCGAAATAATAAGGACATGATATAATATCCCAAGAATTTCACAAAGACCTTCAATACATTGTTGCAATCGACTATTTCTCAAGATATCGAGAAATAGCACAAATTGATCCTATGACCAGTGCTTGTGTTATAGGCAAATTGAAAATTTTATTTGCTTGATAGGGAATACCCAATGAAGTCGTTAGTGATAATGGAGGACAATTTGCAAGTTTCACTTTCAAAGAATTTGCAAACAAATATGGATTCATACACATCACATCCAGTCCACATTACGAACGGAGAGGCTGAAATTGTTGTAAACATAGCAAAAAGAATTCTGAGGCAGCAAGACATATTTCAAGAACTAATGGCATCGAGAAGTTTTCCGATTCAAGCAACAGGTGTCTGTCCGGCGGAACTAATAATAGAAAGGAGGAGTAGCCCGATCTTAAGTAGGTCAGAATAAAAGCCCAAATAGCGAAAGCTAGAATGGAGAAGCACGTCAACACATTGCATGGTGCTAGGAATTTACTGAGTTTAAAACAGGGCGAAAGGGTTGGAATAAAGACTGACCAAGAAAAAACTTGGGACACAACAGAAAGAATAACATCAGTAACAGGTCCTACTATGTAAAAACAAAACAAAGAAACATCTGCTGAAACAGAAACTTATTCTATACTTGGGACCCGAAAATAGACTTTTGGTAAAAAATAAGGAGTCATTTACCGTTCAATCACTTAACTCTTACAAAAAAATAATTCTATTAGAGAGAATGCTGAATGGACGGAAGCCGGATAATTTTTAAACCGGGACATTTAAAAGACTTCACACAGTGAGAAAATAAGAGAAGACACACTACAGTTGACATTCTTAACTGTTAAAAGGGAGATAATAAAGTAGAGTTGATAATAATAAGTTAGAGTTGCTTCCCTTTAGACATATATAGTAAAATACGACTTTACTTTCGGAAATTTTAGTAAATAAAATAAAAATAAAAAATATAAATAATAAAAGAAAATCTTTATTCCCAAAGGAAAGGGGAGATGTTTCATATACATGATAAAGATCATGATGTTGATTGTAAGTATGATTGTATCGTTGTTGACTTCTGGTTTGGAAGAGTTATCGAACCTATTTTGTAACAGTCATCCGACATGTTTTAAATAAATAATTGTACTGTTAACACGTATTGCTCTCAGCTCTTGCTTTTGCCTATTGGCGCCAAATTCAACCGTCGTTGTACCCAACTTTATTCTTCATCACTGAACAAAGATGAAACACTAGCTAGTAAATTGCCCTGTCCCAACCGACTTATTAAACATTAGAATTCTGTAATTTGTAAAACCATTTAATATCTTGAAAGTTTCAATTAAGTCTCCACTTGCCCTCCTCTCAAACAAATTAGTCAAGCCTAACTTTTCCATAGCTTAAATCTCTCGTGCCACCTAGTAAACATTCTCTGTACTGTCTCCTATTTCAAAATTAAATTCCAATTTCCATGTCTAGCTCATGGGGCCCAAGCCTGTACACAATACTCCAAATGTGGTCATATTATTGCTTTATAAAGCAATAATATGACCACATTTGGAGTATTGTGTACAGGCTTGGGCCCCATGAGCTAGACATGGAAATTGGAATTTAATTTTGAAATCTTTAGCATAACATATGGATCACTTGATAAAATATTTCTGCTAAATCAACCAATTTTTGAGATTGCTTTAGCTACGGCTGAAGTGATATGTTTTTCAAAATTGAATTTTTTATTAAATTCAACACCTAAGTCTCTCTCTTCCGATACTTTTTGTAATGATTGATTTCCCAATGTGTAGGTGTAACTTTTATTTCCTGTGCCAAGATACATTACTTTACACTTATCCACATTAAATTTTAAATTCCACGTAGACTCCAACAGATCTAACTTTTTAAAGTCTTACTGTGCTAGTTTACATTCATTTGATCCAACTAATAATTTACATCATCTGCAAACATTTCTACTATACATTTTAATTTCCCTGGAAGATCATTTATAAACATTAAGAACAATAACAGACCCAAACAGCCCCCTGCAGTACCCCAGACGTAACTGGCTTTGTGTCCCCATCCTAAACTTTAACTCTCATTTTACTATCTTTAAAAAAAATCTTCTACAATGCCTATCATATTTTTTGAAATCCCAAGATTCTCCATTTTCACATGCAATCTATAATGTGAGAGACTATCAAAAGTCTTACTGAAATCTATAATGTGAGAGACTATCAAAAGCCTTACTGAAATCTATAATGTGAGACACTATCAAAAGCCTTACTGAAATCTATAATATGAGACACTATCAAAAGCCTTACTGAAATCTAAATACAAAATGCATGCACAGCCTTCCATTAAGTATTCATTTATAACATCAATAGTTTCTAACAAATTGGATAGTGTTGATTTACCAGAAATTAAACCATGCTGATTTACTACAATGCTACCACTCACAAATTCAAGTACGTATATGCTTTCTGACAAATTTCTCACAATATACATGTTAAGGACACAGGTCTGTAATTTCTTGCTGAATGTACCAAATCTTTTTTATGTAAAGCTACAACTATAGCATTTTCCCAAATTTCTGGTATTTTTTCTTCAATAATACATTGATTGAAGAATTTTGTGAGTTTAATTATAAAACTTGAATCACTGCAAAGGTATTTTAGCAGTTTTGGGTGAATTTCATCAGGGCCAATAATAATTTCATATTTCAATTTAGCTTCATGTTCTGTATTTTTATATAATGCTGTTTGGAAGTTAACCATGGATGGTTTTATCTTTCTCTTTTCTTTTACGAACTAAACTTGAATTATCCCAAAGTAGTTTTCTCAAAACTTCACCATTCTTTGTTATCTTCAAAACAGCATTTGGCACTTCTGCTGCTATTACCAAAAGTCTATTATACAACTAACTCCACATTTGTTCAACATGTAAACTTACTCATACTATAATCCCAGTTATATTACTTGATTTTTCCTAAAAGATCTTTCAGTAACTTTATACCAATTTTTCCTTTTGCTCTCTAAATAACCCAAATCTTACCCCCATATTTAATTCTATTTGTACACAAACAACAAAGTCAACTTACCTCAATCAATCCTATATTTCAAAGTCCAGTTTAGTATTACAATTACATTGTAAATTTAAAAAACACACAAAACCTTAATAATTAACTTTTTTCAAACAGACAAAATTCCTGAGAAAACAAATATCTTATGGATTGAAAATCTTTTTTCTATTTAAAAGAAAATAAAATGTTCAAAAGAAAGAAAAAATAGGCAAAAATTAAAATATGGCCAAACCAGAAGTTCATTTCAAAAAGGCCAAATTTTCCAAATTTTTGTTAGACTTACATCATTCACCAAGCTACTGGTTAAATTATCTTTTTGATTTATTATTTATTATTATTATTACAGACAGGGTTGTACATGGCCAGCAACTTACTAATGCCTTTCGGGTGCAACCAGGAGTGAGGCAGGGATCCTTGCTATCACCTTTCCTGTTCCTGTTGGCCATAGACTGGGATATGAGAACATTCATGGTTCAGAGGGGGAATGGCATCCAGTGGACACTCTGGACACAGTTGGATGACCTTGACTTTGCTGATGACCTGGTCTTTCTTTCCAACAGTTGCAGTGAACTTTGCACATCTTGGCCTCAACATCCACAAAGGGAAGAGCAAGATCCTCAGGGTTAATACAGCCATCATGCTGGAAGGTAAAGCACTGGAAGAGGTGGAGAGATTACCTTGGCAGTATTGTTGACAAACTCGGTGGGACAGAAACCAATGTAAAAGCCTTGATTGATAACGCAAGGGTGGATTTCCATCAGCTGGAAATGTCTGGAGAACAGTTGTTCTCCAGACATTTCCAGCTGATGCCACCACAATAAAGAGAATCCAGACATTTATCAACACCTGCCTCAGAAGAATTCTATGAATTCGCTGGCCAGATACCATCAGCAACAAGGAACTGTAGCAATGAACAAGACAGCAACCTGCAGAGGAAGCAATCCTCCAAAGATGCTGGATATGGATTGGTCTTCGAAAGCTGCACCCAGCATTACAAGACATGCCCTTTTTTGAATCCACAATGGAAAAGGAAAAGAGGCAGACCAAGAAACACCTGGATCCGGAATTTGTCCTGCCCTAACGGTTCATAGTACAAATTTTGCGCACACACTCCCCTCAATGAGTTTTTTGTTTTTGAAAATTCCCCCACCAAAAAGGTTTTTAGTGGGGGTTCAATTTATAATGGAAGTTCCTGCCAAATTGGTCCCTTAGTTTGTGTCCACTTGTTTTTGGAAAATTTGGACTTTTTAGTAATCACAGCCCCAAAAAGTTAAGAAAAGGAACATATTCAATAATAATCACTTTTTCCAATTTTTTAATTGATCACCTCTCCAACACAACATGCTGACAAAAGACGTTGGTCACGTGACGGTTTCTATTGAATGACTAACCAGACCTGATTTTTAAAAAAATCATAAATTTATGATTCAAACCATGCTGGTAGTATTTTCATCAAGGTAACTGTACCACCACAACTGCTTAATCTACGAGGTAAAAAGCAGCATATATGGGTGGCGGTGATTCATAATTTCCCTTGGAATGCTAGTTATTCATTATTTTTCATTTAGAGGTATGCTCTCTCTGAGTGCTTTCTAGTTCATTAATGAAATTTCTTGTACTTTTGGTGAAATCTTATGTTTTCTTTTAAATCAAACTTTTATATGCAACTTTCTAATTTCAAGTTAATGGGGGGGGGGGGGATTTGAACATTCCCCATGGACATGGAGTTTTAAAATTTCCTAAAATCAAATAAACTTTTTGAGGGAAATGAACTTAAATTGTTTTCCCACATTTTGAACTTTGATCTATAATCCAACTTATACATCTACCCATCTACAATATTAACTTTTCATGTCATGTTTCATTGTCTGTCCACACAATATCGCCAAAAGTTCTCAATGAATGGTGAGTGGGTGAATGGGCTACGGAAGAGGTGATCAAATTTCCGGGGGGGGGGATCCAGGAATCAGAGTGGTAGTCCAGGGGAGGAATAAGTCTATTAGGTAAAAATAAAAGTCCAGATAGGGTTTTCTGCACTTCTATCTATCAAGTCGAAGGCTCAAAATAAACTGCCATAATGATGAAGTCGCGAATTTAGGCAAAATACATAGGTACATCGTAAATCCACACACATAACGCTTGCACATAGAAAACTGCAATACAATGATGAAGCCGTGAGTTGGGCAGATACAAGTGCGTTAAGACAGTAGGAATCATCAATATGCAACATACATAGCATTTGAACAGCAGTGGACGATAAATACAAGCGAAGTACAATTAAACAGCGACAATATACAATATACGTAGCATTTGAAGGAATAAGTTCATGAAGCTTATAGGTGTGGCTATATCCTACACAATGAATTGAACTAGAGCATAGAAGTTCGAGTCCTATTTACCGTAATTTGCCCTTTGCCGGTTGTAGATTCTCTTAGGACTTTGTGTCATGATAGGTATAATTAAACATCGTAAATCCACACAAGTGCGTTAAGACAGTAGGAATCATGATTCTGAGGAGAAGAAATTTGTGCACTGCTCTGAAAGTTGGTTTGCGAGAATTGGTCAAATTATTCTGTTCCTGGCTTCGGCATGATCAAATCTGGAGCCCCCTTTTAGTGAGACAGAGATATCCACAAATTCCCCAGGGGTGTCCCTGGAGACTTTTGGACCTACTTAAATTCTCTTTAGCTGGAGACAAACCCAGGTGAAACGACTTTTATCACAAACCGCCATATGATGACGCCTGATTGGTCCCTACCCCAATCCTTCACCTCCAAACACCTGGTTCTTTGTGAAATTATTTTTTCAATTTATCTGTGTCTGGCACCAGCTACACCCTGAGCAGTGAAGTTTTAAGGTGAAGTGCGACTTTCCAGGACTGACACCACCTTTTAAACCAAGAGATTGAATGTTATGGAGTTGCACGAATAGGAGCAGAGCCCATAGGTCGTAGGTTTGACAGGAGTGTCCTTCACCTGTCAGATGCCTGAACTAGCTATGGGTGTTTGCCACACCTTTGCGGAAATGTTCCGACAGTAAGGTTTACCTGTGGTTAAACCACAGGACATGAACATTCTGTTGTCTGTAGATGCTATAGAGTTCTACCGACCTTTTGAAGGAGAATCAAGACAGTACAGCTGTCTGCAACTTTAAGCACAGATCCTGGACACTCCAACAGAAGCAGATGTATGCTGACTGTTGTGGTCTGCTGCCCTCTCAGAGGAGTAACTTGACAGTATAGCGACCTGAGTACATCTGTGCCCAGCTCCGAGTCACAGCCCTGAATACAAATAAAAATAAATTTTACCTTGAAAGGTCCAGACATCCTCTTCCCACCCACCTGTTTAAGGCCCCTTTCCAACCTACTATGCGGGGTCGATGTTCCGTTAAACAAAACAATCACAATCACCTACTATGTGTTTTTCTTTTGCTAGATGGTGTACTTATAAGATTGTAGAGGGTTTAAGACGTAGCAACATAGAGGGTCTAAGACGTAGCAACATAGAGGGTTTAAGACGTAGCAACATAGAGGGTTTAAGACGTAGCAACATAGATGGTCTAAGACGTAGCAACATAGAGGGTCTAAGACGTAGCAACATAGATGGTCTAAGACGTAGCAACATAGAGGGTTGGGAACAATTTGTACTAATACTAGTAATACTCAAAGAAAGTGAGATGGCTACTTCCCCCTCTCTCTATTTATCTTGATAGAGAGAGGGAAGTAGCATATTACTGCTGCTTAATAAATGAAACCTGTTGAGCTTTAGAGTCTCTGTGGCCTCTGTTTTGTCTCTACAGACAATGGACCAACACAGGAGTGTCTCCTCCTGGCAAAGCGTATGGAGATCCGGGGATGCCCAGTCCTCAGAATTTCCTTCTTGGCCTTGCTGATCTAGTCCAGAGGAAAGCAGAGAGCAATACGTCTATAATCAGCTTGGCTGCAGGAGGATGTCAAATTGTGTGTCAAACCACCTTAAGGGGGCTCCACTCCCTGGTTTGGGATCAGAGTAGTTCTTCTCCTAGACTGGTTGCCTTCCCAAAGCTACAGAGTTCTGTCTGCCCTGCTATGTTACTCATAACCGGGGAGGGGGGGATTCATGATTTTTCCAAGGGCATTGGTGTAAAGTGAACATAGACTGCCCTGAACAGAGTTTGAACTCGGGTTGCTGATTCTATCGCTGCACCAATCGCAGTGGTGTGTGTCTAAATGTATTAACAAAACCAAAGAGAATTTCCTTCATCCATTTTCTCCTTTACTTCAGATCTGATCTCTGCAGTCTTCACTTTAGCTGCTTTACTTCAGATCTGATCTCTGCAGTCTTCACTTTAACTGCTTTACTTCAGACCTGATCTCTGCAGTCTCTGCAGTCTTCACAGCCTGCTTTAGTTCAGACCTGATCTCTGTAGTCTTCACGGCCTGCTTTACTTCATACCTGATCTCTGCAGTCTCTGCAGTCGTCATGGCCTGCTTTACATCAGACATGATCTCTGCAGTCTTCACTTTAACTGCTTTACTTCAGACCGGATCTCTGCAGTCTTCACTGCCTGCTTTACTTCAGACCTGATCTCTGCAGTCTCTGCAGTCTTCACTTTTGCTGCTTTACTTCAGACCTGATCCCTGCAGTCTTCATGGCCTGCTTTACTTCAGACCTGATATCTGCAGTCTCTGCAGTCTTCACTTTTGCTGCTTTACTTCAGACCCGATCTCTGCAGTCTTCACTGCCTGCTTTACTTCAGACCTGATCTCTGCAGTCTCTGCAGTCATCACGACCTGCTTTACTTCAGACCTAGTCTCTGCAGTCTTCACTGTAGTGTCTCCCAGTTCGTGGGATTCTCACTGAAAGGGAAAGATGAAGCTATGGAACAAAGGACAAAGACAAATGTGATGTTTACAGATCACCGTCAGGGAGAGGACTGCTCGTCGTCTCGCTTTGAGTGATCTACTTTATTTTCCCCGGTTTGCCTGGCTCATGACCGGGGACTCACTTTCATTTTATGGGTTTGTGGCAAGGGAGGTAACTCGAGGTATTTGCTCCCTTGCGCAGCCTGGCCGGATATCACACCACTCCCCTCTCCATTAAGGAGGATGTGAGGTCCTTCTCTTTGTTTTGTTGGCTGTGTTCTGTTGTTGGCTTTGTGCAGGTTGACATGCATGGTACGTCTTTGTGGGGGACGCGTTTATTTTAAGACATAGTCCTGGAGTCCCTTCAGCATTTTTGCCTGAGGCCGTGGGCTGCGTCTGATCTGCAGGGGGTTTTCTGTTGTAGGAGCCTAAAAGTCCTTTGTGTGTATGTGGAACGTTTACTTTATTTCCATGCTTACCCCCTCCCCCCTTTTTTGTATTGTTTTTGTTTTGTAATCACACAGGTCTAACTTTTGTTTCTTGTTTTGTAATCACCCGGGTCTGATGGTTTTTTTCTTGTTTTGTAATCACCCGGGTCCAATGGTTCTGCGTGTGTGTAGTTATTGTTTTGTGTGTGTGTTGTTCCGACCGGTGCTGTCGTGTATTTCTCGTTTTTGTTTTGCGTCTTTCTTGTTGTCTTGGTTTCCGTTTCCGCCGCCGGTGTATTTGTTGAGTCTGTTTTCGTGTTAAAGTCTGACTGGCTTTGTGTTTCGTCTAATTGTTTTTTAATTGCGGCTAGGCGCTTCTCGGACAGTTTTAACTTTTTTACTAATTCCTCTATCCTCGCCTGTTGTGCGTTCATGTAGTCTGTTATTCTGTCCATGTGTCTGGGCTGATGCGTGGTGTGGTGAACTATTTTGACTATACTCAACGCCCGAGCTGAGTCAGCGCATAAAAGGTTGTGAGCGTTCGGTCCGC
>VCCN01002735.1:4923397-4940069 GCA_006491835.1 Architeuthis dux | reverse complement strand
TACACCCATGGCGGCAACACAAAAAGCAACAACACTCATATGGCAACAACACTCATGGCACCTAGACTAATGGGAAACACATGGCAACAAAACTCATGGCAAAAACACACATGGCAACAACTCTCATGGCAACAATACTCATGGCAACTAAATTCATGGCAGCAACACTCATGGCAATGACACCCATGGCAGCAACACAAAAGGCAACAACACTCATATGGCAACAACCCACATGGCCTCTATACTAATGCGAAACACACTCATGGCATCAACACTCATGGCAATGACACTAATGGCAAACACACTTATTGCAACACATTTATTTTGAAGGCCCACAGAATACAGAATACGATACACCGTACTCGTTTACGCGTGTTTTAGAAGAAAAACAGCCCCAAAACCTGTGTCTGTCTAGGCGATAGAATCCCTATCCCCAGGCTGGAATTGCTTTTTATTTTTCAACCCGAATGCAGCGGCAATTCCATATATTACTCAATATTTCTGAACTGAACAAAATTGTCTGAATGAAGAATTGTCAATCATTTTTGACTAGATTTTCTTTTCATCTCATTTCAATGGCAATGTTGCTTATTTAACGTTCGAAGAATGGAAAACGACCGAAGATGAAGATGCGATGAAGAGCAACGACAATAATAAAAGAAAATGATTTATAATGGAAAAATTGTTTTTCCTCCTATATATACATACACACTATATATAGAGAGAGAGGGAGAGGGGGGAGAGAGGGTTGGAGGACGAAAACAAAAAAGCAGAACTTAACAAATTAATAAATAAAAGAAAAAAGAAAGAAAAACACGAAAAGGATAGTAGAGGCTATCAAAAAGAGGAAGAGTTTAATACACGCCCAATCCGCAGACCATACCGGCAAACAACAGATACTTGCACTAAAGGATAAAAACTGCAAAACTATCAAAAGTAGACTGACAAAAGTAACGGAAGAATACTATGAAAATGTGTACGTCTCCAAAATAGAAATACCACAAACTAATAATCCTGTAGATACTAGTGATATCCCAGACATAACAGTAGAAGAAGTAGTGTCCACATTAGGAAATATGAAACTCGGTAAAGCCCCAGGCGACGATGGCATAACGACAGACCTTCTAGAAGATACAGGAGAGACCTTGCACAGCTATTCACACAATGCTTAAGAGAGAGAGAAAAGTCCCCGAAAGCTTATGTCTAGGAATAGTAATCATAGTCCACAAGAAAGGAGATAAGCACGACATTGGTAACTACCGCCCTATCACACTATTACCTAACATATATAAACTATTCACAAAAATATTCACAACCAGATTAACATGCATCCTAGATGAAAATCAACCACGCGAGCAGGCAGGCTACATGCAATAAATCAACTAATCGAAACGTCCCTAGAATACAACAAACCACTCTGTTTGGCCTTTGTAGATTATGAGAAAGCATTTTACTCAGTAGAACACACGACAGTCTTCAATGCAATGCGTGAACAAGGCATTAACGAGAATTACATACATAAATTATCCAAAACATATATGAAAATGGCACTGCAATAATTAAACTACATAAAGATACAAACAAGATAAAGTTAGCAAAGGGAGTAAGACAAGGGGATACAATATCACCTAAACTATTCACAGTGAGCTTTGAAAGCATCTTTCGGAAAACTGAATGGGAGGGAATGGGAATAAACATAGATAGAGAATACTTAAGCAACTTAAGATTTGCCGATGACATTTCTATGACGTCGGAAGCATCCGAAGAATTACAAAATATGCTAACCGATCGAAATAGGGAAAGTAAAAAAGTAGGCTTAAAGATGAACATTACAACGACAAAAGTAATGTTCAACGATAAAGTCCCCCAAAAGGTCATAAAGATAGAAAAAGGTGAGATTCTAGAAGAGGTTGGTGAATACATCTACCTAGTACAGGTAATAGAGCTAGAGAAAGACCATGACTGCTAAATAAAACGACACATAGCGATAGGTTGGAAAACATTTGGTATGAATAGAGACATTCTGAAGAGCACCTTGCCAATGTGCCTAAATCGTAAAGTATACAACGGTTGCATAATACCTGCCATGGCTTATGGATGCGAAACATGGAAATTAACAAAACGAGCTGAAAACCAACTTAGAATAGCACAGAGAGCCATGGAAAGAGCAATGCTAGGGATAACTAGATCAACATGGATCAGAGAGAGGACTAGTGTGAAAGATATTATACAACTAATTAAACAGCAAAAATGGAGATGGGCTGGTCACCTAGCAAGAAGAGGGGGGAAATACTAACCGATTGGTACCCATGGTACAGTAAATGAAGTAGGAAAAGACCAGACACAAGATGGAGGGACGAGATAGAAATGTTTGCCGGTAAGACTTGGAAGATAGGTCGTCATGGAAGGAGATGGGAAACATAAATTGAGGGACAAAACCGTCAGTAAAACCTGTCTAGGATCAATAGCGAAAGAGTAATGTGCATTTTAAGGATTTGGCGGCCATCTTGCACGCCATCTTGCACGCCATCTTGGAAATTTCACATTTCCAGTGGTCAGACTTTGGTTGACTTTTGGTATATTATTGACCACAACTGATACTACAAAAAACCGATGAGAAAACTTTTATAGCAATTTTCTGGGGGTCAAACCATAAATGCACTTGGTTAAATGGGCATTTTAAGGATTTGTCAGCCATCTTGGGAATTATGACTTTCTAATGGTCAGACTGTAGTAGACTTTTAGTATGTTGTTGACCACACCTTATACTACAAAAACAGTTGAGAAAAACATTTTAGAAATTTTGGGGATTCAAACCACAAATGTACTTGACGAGATAGGCATTTTAAGGATTTGGTAGCCATCTTGGACACCATCTTGAAAATGACACCTTTCCCGTCCTCCGACCGTGGTCTGATATGTATTGCGCACACCTGATACTACAACAACAAAAACGCCAGAAAAACCTGTCTATTGTGAATAATGAAGGAATAATGGGCATTTCAAGGATTTGGCGGTCGTTTTGGACTCTAACTGAAAAAAACCCACTTTTAGTATGTTATTTAGCATACCAGATACTACAAAAAAAACATTGAGAAACCTTTTGTAGCAATTTTGTGGGGATAAAGCCATAAATGCACTCGACTATAAATCCAATTAGAATAATTTAAGGTAGCAATCGACGAAAAGCGTCTAGAATTAACAAAATGGGTGCAATATTCCATCAGTATATCGTTAGAGCGCATGTTCTTTAGTGACCAGGCAAAAACTATTACAGCTTTGGTTGGGAATTTTTCAATCATCCGCCGTATTCACCTGATATTGCACTTACAGATGAGCATTTATTTCGGTCTTTAGATAATTATCTCAATGTAGGAAATGCAAAAGGCACCCACGGCAGTCCGAGAAATATAAAAAGACCTCGGAGGATGGAATTATGAAGTTGAAGACTGAATGATAGCAGAACAAAACGATAAATATGTTGTTAAATGAAGTTATTATCGAAAATAAAAATATTATTTTTACTTATCATCATTCTCCGCTTATACCCTCATCGAGGGTGTTGCGAGGTTACGTACACTCGGACAGTTGTTAGTAAGACCCATTTCCGGCTTACAAGGGCTGTCAAAGCTTCATTCTGCTTACGGCACCTGGTATCCTCCAATAGTCACCCAGATATGGACCAGCTCAACGTTGGACCAGCTCAACGTTGCTTAACTTCGGTGATCTTACGAGAACCGGTGTAATCCAACATGATTGACTGTAACTCCTTAGTCTCAGGGATAGGTTCCTAAATCCTAGGCTTTGTGCCATTTTTTTAGTCTTTGGTGTGACTCGGCAGTGGATTGAACAACGACCTACCGAACCGGGGACGAGCACCCTACCACCAGGCCGCAGTGATCGGTTTTTATTAACATATCGAACTTTTTAAGTTACTGTCTGTCTGTCTATCTAAACATTTACACACATACGTGTATATATACAAAAATATGATTTTTTTTTGTTTAATTAGTATGGCAATCTTTCTACTTTGGAACTTTTCACACAAGCCAGCTTGCATCATAATTTTGACAAAACGGAAATGCAAAATATTCCCCAAGCAAGACGGGTCAATTGTTGTATGCGACCTGGAAATCATGCAACGGTGAGAGTCAATTCGAGAACGAACGTGGATTTGCTCTAAATATATCCCAAAATTCTAAATGCCATTAGTCGGAGACAAGCGTCGGAAGTCAACGCATTGAGCAGAGGGTGACAGCGACGAAGAAACCACAGACCGTGTGAAAACAACACCGACCAAAGCTTCGATTTTTCACATGAATACGCCTACGTTATGATCGATTATGATTATAACGACGACGACTGACGAAGTGTTGTATTTTACGGAAATAAAAACACAAGTTGGATAACTTATTTCATCATTTCACTTGAGAACTTATTTCATCATTTCACTTCATTCAAGTATGTCGTCGTCGTCGTCGTCGTCGTCATCATCATCAGTTATAAGTACTAAAAGCATACCACAGTCTGTCCACTGGTACGGTTTAATTTTCAAGATGGCATCCAAGAAGGCCGCCAAATCCTTAAAATGCCCATTACTCCTTCAATTACATTACTAGACAGGTTTCCCCAATTACGTGACCGTGTATAGAAATATGGAACTACCCTTAATCACGGGGGACAACTCCGCTTTGACTCGTCACACACATACCTACTTTTGCAGACACTTTTTGTGCATCGATTTCGACGGTTAAAAGGTGTGAGGACACAAAATGGGAGAGTGCAAAAAAAAAAAAGAATACACGAAACAATCACTTAAATTATTATTTTAAAGCTTCATTATGAATGGTACACTTCCGGATAATACAATTCTGGCTAGGGGCAATGTTTTAATATTTGTTATATTCTTTATTAACATTCTTTACAATGAACGGAAGAAATATATAAGAAAAACACTTGCCAAAAATCTCTAGAAAAAACGTTTTCTAACAAAGAAATATAAACAACTTATATTCCTAAGGCAAATTCTAATGGTTTACACTTTACAATTATCACCGGTTTTATATTGTCTACACAAATAATGTTTACTTGATAATTTTGGGCGCCAACTTGAAAAAATCCATCTTTCCAGTTGAACACTGGAAAGATGGATTTTTTGTGGTAGACTTTATGTTATTGAGCACACCTGATACCACAAAGAACCGCTAAGAAACCTTTTGTACAATGTTGAGGGGGGGTAAGGTCATAAATGCACTCGATTAGTAGTAGTTTTTCGAATCAATCGTTTAGTTATCCGGAAGGAGTTCATAGTAGAAAACTCTCTTCCAATCCCACTATATACGCAGCATCACCTTCTTCGGATGAAGACTGGCACTTGGCACGGTTAGTGGTGATTCATTCCATTTGCCCAGCAATCTCTTGCATTTCACGTTGTTGTAAAGTATCCACTTTTCATCTCCCGTCATAATTTGTTTCAAAACCGGAACATTTTGTTACGTTCAAGTGGCGAATTGTATACGGAATACAGTCCAGGAATGTGTTTTCGTTTAACTTATGTGGAAGCAACACATCAATGCGACTAACATAACCAAACAACTGGTGCAAATGATTTTTAACACTTGTAATATGAAGCAATGTCTTGATTTGATCGTTTCAACCCGACCGTGGAGCATCATTCAGCGAGAAATCTCCAGCACAAAACTTCGCGAACCACTTTTGATACGTTTAATAATTCCCATCTATTTCTATATTATACTAAAAGTCTGATTCGCCCAACTAAACTAGACATGCATACTCAATGAACCTGGAGGAGGGGTTCAAATGTACGACAACACAAGGCCAACTTAACTCTTACATAATTCGTAGTTGGTCGGTGATATAAAGAGGTTCTTTATTATATTTACCTTGGAGTTTTTTCTTGCAATATTTTCTTCAGCTTCAGCCTGATCTAACATTATGAAATCTCTGGCATAAATATTTACTGTGGATATTTCTTAGGATTATGGAATGAAAAGAATAGAACTAGTTAGTCCGATTTAGTTATCTAGGATTTATGAATGCTTTTATATACATGTATATATGTATTATATTTACCCTATTAGTGTTTTCCAACGTCGGAATCGTCTCTCATTTTTAGGAAATTAGGAACAAAACACCATAGCTGATCGAAGTTTGCGAGGGAAAAACGTATCAAAACTCGCTAATTTGACTAAAACTTATCAAATCTTCGTATTCAGTGTAAACTGGCTCTAGTATAATGACAAACTGCGAAAATACAAAAAAAAACGACGAAGAAAGAATCAAGCGTGATTTTCTCTATGCGACATGTTTGTTTAGAACCAGGCCTACGCTGCTGGCGTCAGCACTTTGCCATTATATTTAAAGAACAGCATTCGTATCGGTCACTGAAACTAACATTCTAAAACACATTAATATCTTAATATTGGTTTAAAGAACGGTTCTTAACCCATAAGAACCCAAACACATTTCTACTTGAAGGAACATTATGTGGTATTATGGGTAGGCAAATTGACACACAGTCACATGACTGCACCAGGATGTTCATTAGATGTCACTTCATGAGTTAAAATCAAGGATAAAATATAATATTATATAAGAGACTGTGAAGATCAATTAAAGATACTGAATGCAATCACTGGAGTTACATTTCGTGGAGATAGAGAACTAAAATGCAAAGTCCGCAGTTGAATATTTGTTACACTTTACAAGTCAACTTTGGCTTATGGTCACAAAAAACAGCCAATGAAGAATCCTTCTACATGACAAATACTCAAACTACTGCAAAACTGTGTGTGTCTCAAAATAGGACAAATTAGCATTCGTCACAAAAAGTCGCTTCCGCAATTTTTATGATTCAATGAATCTATTGCATACGTGGACTAAGGAAAATGTTGGAACCAGTTTATCAACCTGACAGAGTAAATGTGTTACGAAAACATATTGCTTAAAAGTAGGTTTTCTTGGTCAGAAAAATAGAGCAGAATACAGTTTTCAATAGTAAAGGGGATCTGTCAAATTGAGTTATTGAGCAATTTATGCTCTGGACTAAAAGTTATTCATATATTTTAATAATTCATAAAAAAAAGAAAGAATGAATAAACAGCTTGGCTCGTCTAAATTCCTTGTGAAAATAATCCTTGCCTTTCTCATCAGTTGAACTCAAATACTTTAACTCTTATATTTTGCAATACCTGCCTGTGGACAATAGAGAAATTCTACCTTAAGTTATCCAAGTGAAGCTTAGGTATTGATCAAAGTCTATACTTTTATATATAATGTGACGTCCGTTAAAAGTCTATGCACGCCTCAACCGCAGAACCGAATTAGACGAATCCAAGCCTATTTAACATGACCCTAGGAATGTCTACAAAAAGGGCTACAGAAAAACCAGGAATCCCCACATTTTGTAAATATAAAACAAGGGTCCAGTTTTGCATTATACGTACACTATAAATCGATCTTACACTTTAGGGCCACACGATATCTCTTAAAATTATCCACGAATTTCAATGAAATGTTGTAGAAGGGTGGGGAATGGGCTACGGAAGAAATGATTGTCATTTTTGAGTGGATCCATACACAGTTACCTTCCCTATATCCTAGCTATTTCTCCTAATAATCCATAACTCAGGAACTACTCGGCCGATCTAAACCAAACTTTGGAAGGATAACAGGTATCAGGTGGGGATCTCAAATATTTTAGGGCCGTTCCATGTACAGTTATCTCCCCTGCAACTTAGTTATCTGTCCACAACTAAGAAACTACTCGGCCGATCTCCGGTTTTGGTATAAATACCAATTATCATGTGGGGATCTCAAATACAAATGTTGGTACCGATCCATGCACAGTTACCTCCCCATGCATCGCAGGTATTTGTCCCAAAAATCCATCACCCAGAAACTACTCTGCCGATCTGAGCCAAAATTGACAAGGATACCAAGTATCGTACCAATCACCGTAACCCAATGATAGAGTGCTCGCCTTCAGTAGGTCGCGGGTTCAATCCACTGCTTAGTCATACCAAAGACTTTAAAACTTCAGTCATACCAAAAACTTTAAAAATGGTATCCAATGCCTCTTCGCTAAGCACAGGACTATGATTGGGGAACTTCTTCGCAAGGCTAAGGGCTTACGGCCAACTCACGTTCTCGTAAGATCCCTGAACGTCGAGCCTGGTCAGTATCTGGATGGGTGACCATCGGGGAATACCATGTGCCGTAAGCAGAACGAAGCTTCGACAGGCCTGGCAAGACGGAAGTGGGGCTTACTAATAATTGCTCGCAACACCCTCGATGAAGGTATAAGCGGCGAACGATGATATATACATACATACCAAGTACCATGCGGGAATCTCATATAAATCTTGGGGCCGATCCATGCACAGTTACCTCTCCTCATCGTAACGATTTGTCCCAAAGATTCATAACTCTGAACCAAACTTGGCATGGACACCAACTATCTTGCGGGGATCACGAATACAATTTTTCGGGCCGATCCATTGCAGTTACCCTCCCTGCATCGTAGCTATATGTCTACACCACACAATATCTCCAAAAGTTGAGAATGAATTACTAAATTTTGTGGAAGGGTGGACAATTTTGTGGAAGGGTGGGCAATGGGCAACTGAAGAAGTGATTACATTTTGAGGCGAATCCATAAAATGTTTGCATAAAATGTTTGCAATTACCTTTCCTGCATTGTAGCAATATATACACAAAATATCTCAAAATGTTGGGGCGGATCCATGTACAATTACCTCCCCTGCGACGTCGCTTATGTCCACGGCACACAACAAAAGGTGAGAATGAATTTCAATAAAATTTCATGGAATTTCGTTTTTCGATTGAGAGATTTTTTTCGTTTATTTTTCACACATTAATGCATTATGTATTCACACCAAAAGTAATCAATGCATTCCAATGACATTTTGTGGAAGGGTGGGGCATAGGCTAAGGAATAGTAAATTTTGAGGCTAATCCAGAGATCTTTACAGTTACCTCCCCCGCATCGTAACTATTTGTGAACTGATTTTCATTCAGTTTTTAGTGACAATAGAGTTGTATGCGCTCTATTAGTGCTTTCTAGTTTTTAATGCATTTAAAAATCGGATTCCGGATTCTATATTTTTCATCTGATCCTCTCGAAAAATGTTTAAGCAAATGTTTCATATTCTTCTATGTTATTTCCACATTATGAAATGTTATCATATCAAAAAGTTTTTTCTGGATATATGGATGAAAATATATTGTATTAATCGCATGAACATTTGTGAGTAAAAGTGATACACATATTTGTGCTTGTATCTCGCCTCTGTTAAAGTTATTTACTGTTTTCGCTGTGAGTATATCTCAAAGAATAATAAACAACTGGAAATCACTAGTACGTGCTGTACGCACGTACTAGTGATTTCCAGTTGTTTATTATCCTTTGAGAAAAGACATTTTTTTAGTGAAAGTTACGCACACTATGGTAGATACGAACAAACGTAGAATGTATACATTTTCTTGTTCGAGCGATAACACGATGAAAAGAAATTATGCAAAAAGATCTTATCCGCACCTAAATAAGGTTCTTTCTGAAATTTTCCTCCATGGAACTATAGACAAAAATATATACTTAATCTTTTGACTGTGATTCAAACTTGATTCTCGCCACATTTAATGTTGCAGGAATATTTGTTTTTGTTACTGCCAAGTATGCACGTACCTGGTAAGGTTGCTTCGTTCCCTAACACAAAGATTTATCAAATAAAATAAACATATAAGACACAGTAAAATGCATTTGTCTAAATACAATAACTTTACTGTCTTTTGAGGCCAAACGAACAAAATGTCTGCAGATGTACAAAAAAAAAACACTAATGAAAGCAGAAAAAAATTACTAGCAAAAAGATTTGTACAATCTTCACATGGGAAGTAACTGAATACTTCGAAACTAATGTAAGGTTCCCGGTTAGCAATATATTTATATTGTAAGCAGAACCTCCCTCTAAAACCTTGAAAATTAACTTTTTTCAAAACTGTAAGCGCAATACACGACATTAAGACGCACCAATTAGCGTTGGAATGACGTTGCTATCTCGAAATCTGGAGGAGGAGGAGGTGGATGGGTGCCAGAAATGAGCGGAATAAAAATAAAAAACAAATTAATAGAAGAACAATAGAAGCGTGTTTGTTGCAGCGCATGCGCAATCATCACAGTAATAATTTTAGTGTAGGTCGAGAACCAATTTTCAATCCCAAACCTGTTTCACTGGCGACATGGAACAATAATCACTGGTTTCATATATTTTGTCTTTACGTAATGAATAGATAATGAATAGATAGCCTTGGTTGGTGTCGGCAGGCGACAAAGGCTTATGTCATGTGACAACTAACTAAACAAGAAGACGTAGTGTGTGAAAACAAAAGTAGTTGCGAAAACAAATGACAGAATTTTATTTTACATGAAAAAGTTTATTTTAAAACGCATATTTAACAATCTCTGAAAAACAAGTTTTTCTTCTTCTTTTTATTTATTTATTTTTCCTTAATTGCAAGATAGCCATGACTGAAAAGTGTAATGTTCTAGAGTTGAGATGGTACAATTTTGAAGCCACTAGAGTCAATCGTTATCAAAGGAATGTATAAAGACTTGGCCAGTTCAATCTCTCTATAATAACAGAAATGTATGCTATATCCATCTTCAGTTATGATTAATTCATTTCTAGTATTTCTATTGGAGAAGTGAAAATGGTTCAAGATTTAGGAAAAAGGAATCGGTTAACTACGTTCGAATTCTGTTTGCGGTTGCAAATACCACTGATATCAAATTTCTTTTAGAAAGGCATGAACCATACTGTCTCACGGCCAGTTATCTTAACTATAATCTGCTCACTATTGTAACGTCGTCAGTATTATGTCTTTTTTGTTTGTTTGCGTGTTGGTTATTTTCTGTTCTTTGGTTCTAACAGTATTTAGCTGTGCTTAGAAAATAAGAGAGACGAACAAAGACACGTGCTTTCAGGGCAAAAATCCTCTTTTTAATTGATCACCCCCAACACGGTATGCTGCCACAAGACAATGGTCACGCTACGGTTTCTATTGAGTGACTACAGGACCTGTTTTTGTTTTTAAGGTTAATTTATGATTTATTTTATAAATATAAGTTTTTTTAATTATGCTTTATCCGAGCAGAGAGGGTCCGAAACTTCTGCCCCCACCCCGCCCAGATCCGCGCTTGGTTTATGTTTGCGTTTTCAAATTAATTTAACGACGATCATGAGTATCTTACGTTGCAGACTAATATGAAACCGTAACCGTAACCGTAGAAGGAGAGCTCATATCTGGGTCTGCGACGGGCCCCCCTTTCAATCGAGGACACGCTTACGGTTTTCTATGGAGCCGAGACATATATTCTTAAGTGGTTACGAAAAATAAAAGAATACTACGTGCATGTTGTTATGTAAGTTTTACGCTTTATATGTTAGTCGTTAAAGTTGTTGTGTTATTATCGAACTATTTTAATAAGAATTTTTGTCTATGCCGGCACTTATTAACCAGCTCATTTCGAGAATTTAAAAGAAGCTGTTCATTCGGGAATTCAATGATATTTAATTTTTCTGTCATTATAAATGATTTATATAAATATCTAGATACGAACAGAGTGAGTTATCATTAATTTCCTACTAGTTTTTCTTTCATCCAAATTTCAGTTGCTTTTTATCGCAACTCCCATATGGTCATTCCTCAATCATTAGCAGCGTGGATATTAAAGAATAAACTTCCGGTGATATTTGAACTGTTATTGTCAGAAGACTGAGTCAAGTAGAAGAGGTTCTTTTACAACATTTATATAACTGGTTCTACTAGTACAAGAATGGATTCGCTGTAGGAAGATTGTAGTAGTAGGAGTCCCTTCCTGTTGACCACGAAAATTAGAATTCAAAATTCTCAGTTTGATCTTTTCGGTCTCCAAGCAAGGCAAGTAGAAACAGTTTGATATTTTCGGTCTCTAAGCAGACCAGGTTGACATAATTTGATCTTTTCGGTCTCGGAGCAGGCCTGGTTGACAAAATTTGATATTTTCGGTCTCTAAGCAGGCCAGGTAGACAAGATTTGATCTTTTCGGTCTCCAAGCAAACCAGGTAGAACAGATTTGATCTTTTCGGTCTCTAAGCTGGTCAGGTAGACAAAAAACCCAGCTTCGCATTGATAAGTGATCACGAATGGAATTAGGATTCGCTGTGCTTAGAATTATTATAGTTTTCGAATATCCCACGACGCCCATGTCAGCTAACGGCGGCGCCCCATTGTTTTTACAATCCTCTTTCTTTCTTCCTTTGTTTGTTTGTTTATTTTCAGAGTTATCTTTGTTTCTTCATTCCTTTCTATATTTTAATCACCGCTACCCACAATAGACCGGTTTAACCACTGTTGCTGGGTTTAGGTTATTCATTTGTTTGACATTTATATGTATCTATCTATCTATCTATGTATCCGGACTTCGCCCAGCCCTAACTGTTTATAGTAGAAACTTAAAACTTTGCACACACACTCCTCTCAATGAGTAGGGAAATTGTTTTTTTGTTTTTTGAAAATGCCCCTCTTAAATTGGTTTTTAGTAATGGTAACATTACTAAAAATGATTTCTGTTTAACACGATCACGGATAGAAGTCTGGAGAATGGATCGGCCAAAACGTCATGTTAACAACACAAACAACAACAAAGAGTTCTATCGTCCGAAAAACTCGTTGAATTTTAATGAACCTTCTCAAAACTATAGTCAATATCTTTCTTTTTTCCACGGATGGTGGACGCATCGTTGAACTTAGACTTCTTGTTTTCTTGTTCCTTTATTGTTTTTCCTAAATAAACAAAAAATGACAAATTGTTGGGAAAGCCAACAATTTGTCATTTTTTGTTTATTTTGTCTTGTTTTTGCTCCTTGCTTTAATTTCTTTCTTTCTATCTCTCTTTCTTTCATTCTTTCCTTTATATTTTCTCTCTTTTTCTTCTGTCTGTTAGAAACCGTCAACCAAACTGTCCGCATATGTTTTTTCAGTTTTTAAGTGAGTCTGGCTGGCTGGCTATGTATGTATGTATATGTCGTGCGTACAGGCCACACCAATGGAGCTAGAGGACTGAAAATTTAGACAGTTACTCCTTATTATGTCTAGAAATCTTCCCAAATAGCTATTTAGTGTGTGTGTGTGGGGGGGGGCAATTTACAATGTAAGTTTATGCTAAATCGGTCCTTTAGTTTGTGTTCGGCAGCATTCACGCTTGTCTTTTGAAAAATCGTAGTTTTTAGTGATTACCGCCCAACAAAAGGCGAGAGAAGTAACTTGATCCCCCCTTTTTGCAATTTCTTCTTCTCTCAACCTCATTTTTTGTCAAACTCCAATCCAAGACTGGAGTTGACTTTACTTTCCTATGAAACAAAAACCATAACAATCCTCGCCAGAAATTGAGGATTTAACTGACATATACACTACTGAGATTTGAACTCGCAATCAGGTGATTTCTAGCCTGGTTTGTTACCACCTTACATACAAGGAAGTAGAAGTAGGAGCAGAGTTTGACCCTGGAGAAGTCACGCTTGTTTCCCTTTAATTTACTTCCTTGTTCTTTTTTTATCACTACCACCCCTCCCCATCTCTCTCTTTCATCATTTTCTTTCTCTTTCTACTTTCTTTCTTTTTCTCTTTTCTTTCTCTTTTTCTTTTCTTTCTCTTTTCTTTCTCTTTCTCTTTCTTATTACAAAACCTCTTTATCTTTTTGCTTTTGTAATATTTCCCACTTCTTTTGTCTCTTCAATATCTGACACCTGTGTCCTGTAACAGAAAACCCCTCTTTCTTAGGTTAGTTAATATTTTACAAATATTGGTATAGAATCCAAAATCAATTTTGGATTCTTGGGTTAGGACAAGAGTTGTCTTTTTTTTGGGGGGGGGGAGAAAGCAGAACTTAATCTCCCCCATAAATGGGATTAAGATACTGGAACTGTTAGCAAGGTAGGTGTCCTAAAAGATTGACCTGCTGAAGTTATAGTATACAGTCAGGTATACGACATTCCAAGGGACATTTCATTCTTTTAATTGGCTGAACGTTCATTGTTACCTGTGTCGTCAATTTGAGTGTGTGTTTCATGCAACCAATTTCCAATCTATCCCCCAATGATGCTGGCCCCGGACTAAATGCATTTTTGTGCAGATCCCGTCAACTCGATACGTTTTCCTTTTGAAATGTCACACTTCTCGAGTCACTAATATTCGTCAACCACGACCAAAACTTAGAGAATAAAACATAAAAGAAAATGAACTTAAAATCACATCTTTGTTGATGATGTCCTCCGTTGGCTGTTACAATGACGGGGAGGAGGAGGAGGAGGAGTAGACCGAGTACATTGATCAGGGAAATGCCCTTAGGGGAACTATGGACGCAACAGATCCTAACTGTTTCAGCTTACTTTCACGGATCTCAGATCAACTCAGTGTTGTGTGTACCTTTTATCGAAAAGGTGCAACGCAGCACGGTCCCCGATTTTCCGTGTTTCCTCGTTTCCAGTTTCTATTCCATCGGATGTCTCCACCTTTTCCACCAGAAAACTTGTACAATTTGTTCGCAACAATATTATTGATCTCCGTTTTCTGACAATCGAATTCATTTAAACCAAATCTACGCAAAAAGGTCTTTCGTACACAATTATCTTAGATGTAGATCTTAGAATCACGCTGGTCATAAATAACACTAGCATTCCAAGGGAAATTATGAATCACCGCCATCCATATATGCTGCTTTTTACCTCGTAAATTAAGCAGTGGTGGTGTATCTTGATGAAAATACTACCAGCATGATTTAAATCATAAATTTATTTAAAACAGGTCTAGTCTATTAACCGAACTCCTGTTTAAATAGCGCATCTATGGTTTAACTTTCAGGCTTGTTTGTATCTTACAAAACCCATGGGTTTTTAAAAATACTTATTAGGGGTACACATTTGATAGTCACATATCTTATCAAACTATGTAAAAAAAATCGCAGTAGTCTTTGCTGGTTTGCTGTGTTCTGTTTAGCTGTTTTGGTTAAAACGCGTTTGTGTTTTGACGGAGAAACACAAACACGTCCGATCGTTATGAATGATCGCTGGAAAAGGGCCGATTCTTAGCTCCCTCCCAGAGCGAACTCTACTTCCGATATCGTTAACGAGACTTATCGGAAATGAGGCTTACTCTGGTGATTTCCGTTTCAGCTGGTATCGTGCGAGTCGCTTCGTTTAACATACAGACGAAAAGATACATAAATATTACAGCCAAATGTTATTTACATTATTATATTCTTGCATAATGCAGCATTTAGCAGGAAATAAATTGATTGTGAATATATTGAAGAATAGCAAAAAGAATTCTGATTTAAAGTAGTTTCAATATTAGACCCCTTCTGCGTCTCTTCATAGATATAGTCAGCTTAACGCACTGTTTTAATAATGATATTTTTCTTTCAAATCTAACACGTGACGGCTCAAAAAGTCGATCGCATTCGCCAGGTACAGTTGGTGTCATTAGAAATCTTGAATGCTTTGGGTTTTAAATGTTTTTCCTTTAGAGTCAAAATTAGGGGGTAGAATTATACTAGAGTGTAAAAACAATGATAACATATATACATATATTATTGCTTTTTAGCTATAAAAAGTGGGGGTAGCATTATATTCGAGATCGCATTGTACTCGAGTAAACACGGTAACAGGATTAAAGCGTAGATTGTCTGAATGGCAGCTTGACCTTGGAACAATGGTATCAGCACAAGATTTTTGAAGCTTCTGTTTTATTTACTTATTTCATTTGTTAGTTTGTTAAACGGGAAATCGCATTCTTTTATAGAGTAACGTTGATAATAACTGTTTACTCTAATGGAATATAATTATTATAATAATTACAGAAACCTGACATTTATTATTTTATTCAGATTTGACATTTAATGAAGATATACTCGTTAACAATTGCTAAATTTACCATAAGAACTATATAGAGAAATAGCCGCACAATCACTTCACAATGCCTCGTACTCAGAACCGGATTGGGATCCCAAAACGACCCAGGCATATATCTAAAAATCGGCCCATTATTGTATGCAAGTGGTTCCCACAGCCCCCCCCCCCCGGCATTTTGAGGCTATATGAAATGGATATTAAAACACATTTTACGGTCAATATTAAGTAGGGGAACATTTATCATAAACTCATTTCGTGATAATATATAGATTTTAATAGTCCCCTTAAACCCATCATTTTATAGATTAGAATCTGAACATTAAGTGTAAACACGTTTTGGGTGACAGTACTGATTCCAGTTCTATAGACACCTCATTAAAAAAGGCCGATATTACAACTCTTTCAATGGGGGTCAATGTATGTCAGTTCCATAATATCGGCATTATTACAACGTAAAGATCAACAACAACAAATATCTGACTGAAATGTTAAATGTTTATTATAAATATCTAGAAAATATAAAATCAATAAAATTATAAACTACTACTATAAATTACTACAATAAACCAAATTGTAAAAAAGTCCGTCCTTTCTGAAGTAATAACATAAGTAAACACCAGCGTGACACAAGTACAATAAAAACATTTATTACATTTCAGTAGTTCAGATTTAAAAAAATA
>VCCN01002735.1:4836461-4848610 GCA_006491835.1 Architeuthis dux | reverse complement strand
TGATAAGATGTTTAGAAAAACATTACCCGGATTAACCATAAACCAGTAAGATTAATGAGCCGACAGACAAAGATAAAAAAATCAAGGCCCAATGGATGGACCAAACAGCCAACCGCATAATACACGCCCACATACATACACACATTTATATATATACACATACATACATTTATATATGTACACACACAGACATACACACATGTATATATATACATACACAAACATACACATTTCGTTGTTTCACTGAGACAGGTTTCCAGAATTGGAAAAAAGCACTGGCAAAAGATAAAGGAATCGTCAGAGTGTCACAGAGAAGCTATTGTTCAAGATGTCATTAAGACACTATCAAAAGATCGTAACGATGGTGCTTATGATCTGTTCTGGGAGCGAGTATTGAAAAGAAAAGAAAGCTCAATGTTTATGATGCAACACTACCTCACAAAAGGAGGCTGCCACGAAGGCTTGATGACGACAATGCAGAAACCCACCACTCCCCGTCAACTCCAAAATTATCGCTAGATCTACTGTCACTTTATACAGAAAAAAATTGTATCAAAGAGAGATTTGACCATCCAGATTTCCGAAAATACGTCTTTCTACAGGAGATGTACCTGAAAGAAATCAGTAATCAGTAATAAATGGGGAAACGAGCCAAGAGAGGTTTGCTCTAACTATAGTGATGATATCAGCTGCCTCTTTTGCTTCCAACCGCAGAGGTTTTTAAATTTGAATTGACACAATTCACTATCTATAATCTGGTTAAGATGTTTCAGAGACTTGACTATTCAAGAAAAATTGTAATGTCGGAGGTGATAAAGTTGCAAAGATTCTACTTGTATTGCCAACAACGAATGAGAGATCTTTCTCCGTCATGAAACGAGTAAAAACATACTTGAGGTCTACGACAACAAATAGCTCAAAATCCTGGATCCGCCCCTATGCCCGTACATATTGCTTTGTTCTTAGCTGGGACGGATTTTCCTGTTGTCAAAGTAGAAGCTTGTAGCAACTATCATCTATCGATTAGATACAGGGGCAAATTTCTTCCCTTATTCGGCTTGCATGCCCATTTTGTTGGCAAATTAGAGACCTGCACCCCTCCTAAAATTGGGTACGCGCCTGATTAGATATGTCAGTTTGTTCAAATCTTCGGATTTGTCCATTATGGCTTTTGTCTGCCGGCAAGATAAAAATGTCAGCATCGTTTTAGAAGGATTTTAGAAGCATTTTTCTTTACTTGGGATATCCGGTTTTGGAGGCTTAATTAATTAAGTGTCATGCTCATCTCCCTTCTTAGCGTTTTTTGTCTGTGATTTAGCCATCTTCATCAAGAAATAGTTTGTTTATGTCTAGGAAAGGCGTTCGCTTGATTGTAGTTGCATTCCGAATTTGTATTCACTCACTGTTCAATGTCACTAGGGACCGGGATAATTCTGTACGTCCCGATTGTTTTAAAAAGAGAGGGTCTAGGTACTCTTATCTACGCAGTCCCATTGAAAGAAACCTTTGTGCTAAAATCTAAATCATTTAAGGACATTAAGGACATAGAAGCAGAACTCATAATTATCTATATACTAATATTTGAGCCCTCTGTTTGTTTGTGCCTCTTCTCCGCAAAAACTACTAGGATTATCGACATAATATTCTGTATGGAGAATCAATAAAAATCGACTTCCCACATTCGAGGTCACCGAGGTAATTCCCTAGCAAATCTTCGGTTCGAAACATCAGAAAAATATTTTTTTAGACCACGTAGTTTCGTCTATTATTTCTCTCGTGAATGGTAAAAAACATTCCTTACAATAAAATAATTTATTAAACAAGTTCCGATTTGTGGGGGTCGGAAATCGCCTTTTTGGCAATGAAACACTGATAGACCGTGGAAGTTTGGTTTTCTCCCTCTATCACATAACTTTTACAGAAATATTAGAATATAGTTTTGAGAAGGGTCATTAACATTCAAATAGTTATTCGGACTCCTTGTAGATAACGTCGTGTTAACAACACAAACAACAAGAAGGAGTTCAATCGTCCGAAGAACTATTTGAATATTAGAATACATCTTTTTCCTAGAATAATTATGTAACTACAGTTGTTTCTTATTTTTGAAGCAAATATTTGCTCCTATTGGTGTTTATTGTTTAATGCATCAGTGCTATTCATTGATGTTCTCTTACGTTTTGCCTATTTTTATGTTAGGCTTATTATAGATTATAAATATGTTGCAATTTGTTGTGGGGGCGGGGGGAGTGAGTCGCAAAATAAATTAGTTTTGGAAGCCATGTTGTAAACCTACTATTTACCTAGTAAAATCTATTTATGTATTATAAATTTGTTTTGCGAAATGTTTTGTGCTTTCTATCAATAACAACTCTATTAACTTTTGGTAAGTGAAAGTCGTTAACAATAATTCTTGCATTCTGGAGCGGGGGGGGTCGATGTCTCTATAATGTTTAAACTTAATTTCCGCCCGTTGTACGATCGTCCGAAATTATTTTACCAAAACACTAAAATTTACACTTGATCGTGAAACGAATGTTATGTTTTTAGTCACACTCAGGCTGTCATTCTACGACATTGACTTTTCTGTCCTTGATAACGATGTCAGGTCTATTCGCTCTTATTTCTCTGTCAGTTTGGACGGGCATGTCCCAGAGGATGGTGACTTTGTCGTTCTCTATGACCGTGTTCTGTTGGTGCTCATACTATCTTTCGGGTGTTTTGATTCTGCATTTCCTACAGATATGTAGATATGCCGCTGCCTTGTTGTGCCTGTGGTGTACTCGGTCTTTGCCAGTTCTGGACTGCCTGAGACGATGTGCTCGACCGTTTCCTCGTACTTTCCACAGATCCTGCATTGTGGGTCTGTTCCATCCTTTATTATGCGATGGTGATAGGATCTGGTTGCGAGGCTTTGGTCTTGTGCAGCGATGATCAGGCCCTTTCAGTCCGGTGCTCCTCGGCCACTGGTGTGTCTTTTGTTGGTCTATGTCTACCTCTTTCACCCTTCTTGAGTGCTCCCCATGCATCCTTTTGTCCTCCCAGATTTTTTGCAGTTATTGTTGGCCATGTTGTTTTGCCTTCTGCTTTACTCGTTTGCCGTAGATGGTGGTCGCCTCTTTTTTCTATTGGTGGGGTTTCGTGGACATCAAGTTGTTTCTTGAAGAGTGCAGCCTCTTTCTGAATGAAGTGGGTCTGGTATTTTACTATTTGGAGGAGTGGAGCATCTGTTTTTGACAGGTATGCATCTCACCCGATAGTGGTGGTCTTGAACGTAAGTTAAAGTTGGACTAGGCCCGTCTCCCTGAAGCTCTTGGTAGGTAGAGCCCGTCGACATCTGCTTTCGGGTGATGCATCTTCCTTGTCTTGGTGTCCAGTCTCTTGGTATCATTCAGCTTCCAGTTGATGACGTTGATGCTGTATGTTACCACAGGTAACGTTAGGGTGTTGTTGTTGTTGATAATAATAATAATAATAATAATAATAATAATAATAATAATTATTTTTTCTACAACGACATCATTTCTCCTTGGACTGTCGCTTTATTCCTGTCCTAAAAACCAGAAAAACAACACCACTTGTTGTTATTGTGAAAATTCTCTGTGATGTAATACACAACACAGAGAATTTTCACAATAACAACAACAAGTGTTGTTTTTCTGGTTTTTAGGATTATTATTGTCACGTGACACTAAAAAAGCAGCGTTACTTGATAAAGGGATGAAAATTGGTACGGCGGCCGACAGATTTGAATATAATGGTTGATTGAGGAAAGCTACCGCTATCATACCTTCCTTTAACTCCCCTCCCCATGTCTTTCTCTTTTCTTCTCCGTCATTTATTTACTTCTTCTTTTTCCATTTGCTTCTAACAAGAAAACTATTCAGTTGGAATGCAAGTAGACAAGTCACGCTTGACTACACGAGACGAAATTGAGGTCATTACATGAAATCTCGGCGGCCATTTTCGATTCAAGAGATCTGAAATATGATAGCTTCAGCGAACAATTGGCTTATGGGAACCTCCTAGGTCAGATAAAGACAGAAAGCAAACATGACTAGGTTTCATGGCGGTACAGAAACTTTATACAGAAAGTCACCAAGTGTTGTCTCGGTTTACGAGTAGGTGGGTGCTTATTTACAATCAAAAGAAGAAGAAATAATAATCCGACGATGTTGAAGTGCGGGTGACTTTCATAAAATAAATACGCCTTATCATTTTTTTAGGTTTTAAAAGGTTAGGTTTTTTTCCGTTTACTTCCATTATTTTCTATACATCTTCGATGAAAACTTTTAAAATCATTTAGAGTCCCAATTAATAAGGATTCAATTTCTTTTTTCAAATGATTTTCAACATTTTATTTTGAGTATACTTGCCATCTCCCGTGTTGTATAACGTTTATTTTTCTGAAGTAATTTCTTCATTTGATCGCTATCAACCTCAACTAAAGCATCGTTCAGAAAGAAAGCTCCAACATGAAACTTTGCAAACCGTTGGTGACACGTTCGATCATCCTCAGTACAGTCTCCATAAACTCAGTACAGTCTCCATAAACTGCAAAAATCTTCGTTTTTTTGCGTTTGAGTCGCATTTTTTTACCTTTCTGAAAATAAAAAAAGGATAATTTGCAGAAAATGTTGTTAATTTTCTTCAATGTTAGAATCAATGAAGGAAATTACGCTGATTTTTAAATTATCACATTACGATCAAAAGCGTTCTTTTTTATGTTAAAACTAAACGGCTCCTAATGCCATCTAACGACAAACACAACGAACTTTTTGGCCAACCCGATACCTTAGTCAGTTCGCATCTATCACATTCTGTTCTTATCTATCTAAACAAGTTCCCAGTTGTGCCTTTTTATGTCTATTTAGCAATCCGTCCACGCCTGTTTGGTATCATCTATCTCCCTTAGTCTGTTTCTACCAATATAAGTTCACAAGTGTCTACAAAACTGTAATAGGTTTTAAAATATGTGTGTGTTCCTGCCACAGATAAAAGCTGAATTTCTAATATGTAATGTCGTCTGTGTATGTCTATACAAATATAAATCAGTGTGTATACTTTTATGTATTTATATTTATGCATGTGTATATACATTCATATCCCCCCCTCTCTCTCTATATCGTTTACTTTCTTTTTTCCTAACTTTCTTTGCTTATAACATGTTTACTTAGAATTCAAGTGGACAAGTCACGCTTGAGTCCACTTAAAATGCCGGGTGAAATTCATAGACAAGTTAAGATTTTTGCCTCTCCTCCTCCTCCTCCTCGTAGTTGTTGGACATTCATTCACAATCAAAAGAAATATTCATATAAATAATCCAACAGTGGTTTTCAGAAGAAGCTTTAGCCAGAAATTTACTGATTTTATTAGAAACATTTCAACATTTACTCCTTATTATGTCTTGAAATACCAGCAAGCAAGAGATGATTGCACTAAAGGATAAAAATGGCAAAATTATCAAAAATAGGGACAAACTGACAAAAATAACGGAAGAATACTATGAAAATGTGTACGCTTAAAAAAAAAAACAACACTTTGTTTAGCCTTTGTAGATTACGGGAAAGCATTTGACACGGTAGAACACACGGCAGTCTTCAACTCAATGCGAGAACAAGGTGTTAACGAGAAATACATACAAATAATCTAAAACATATACGAAAATGGTACTGCACTAATTATATATAAGCAAGATAAGCGAGGCTTGAAAGCATCTTTCGGGAAAATGATTGGGAGGGAATAGGAATAAATATAAATGGAGCCACTTAAGATTCGCCGATGACATTTCTATGACGTCGGAAGCATCCGAAGAATTACAAAATAGGGAAAGTAAAAAAGTAGGCTTAAGGATGAACAGAACAAAGACAAAAGTAATGTTCAACGATAAAGTCCCCAAAAAGGTCATAGGAGAGGCTCTAGAATAGGTTGATGAATACATCTACCTAGGACAGGTAATAAAGTTAGAGAAAAACGTTAGAGAACGACGCATTACGTTAGGTTGGAAAACATTCGGTATGAATAGAGACATTTTGAAGAACACCTTGCCAATGTGCTTAAAGTGTAAAGTATACAACGGTTGCATAATGCCAGCCATGACGAAGGGATATTACAATATGGGGTGGAGAGAGGCAGCCGTTAATGGATTTTATATTCATTATTCTTTTAATTTGTTTCTAATTCTATTTACAAAGATGATGTTACCTTTTCATCTATATTTAAGTGCGTATATATATTTACAGAATTATGTATGCTTGAATACGTGTGTGTGTGTGTTTGTGCGTGCGTTTTGGAATTTTCACACAAAGAACATAATGGCTGGATGATTGAGAAGATATGATTGTTCAAGTGAAGCCCCCACCCCTCACGGAGGGAAGGTTACGAGGAGATGACCACTTGGGCATTAATCACGTTTTTCTCAGTGATGACCAGAGAGAAGACTTTAAAACTTATCTAGATTTTGATTGACCTATCCCAACTCGTGGTGAGTGTTGGGGATTATGGATAACAGAATAGGGATGTTTTTGAATCAGTAGAAACCCAGCGGTTCTGGGGCCTATATCCCCCCTCTCTCTCTCTTGGTGGGAGAGAGGGGAATCTGAGTTATACCGGTCAAGATAAAGAAAGTGAGAGTGTATCTGTATAAGAAGAGGGTGAAAGATTAAGAAATCAACCAAGAAGATTACTACTACAACCTGAGTTTAAGTCTGTGTACAGTTTGCACCTTGCTACCGAGAACCGAAGAAGAGATAGCTTTCTGCATGCACGAACCTGTAACTCTCTTCCCACAGACATCAGCCGGCGATTAAATGTATATAAATGCACTTCGTAACATCTTTTCTCTCCCTCGTGTTTCCGTTGATGGTGTGATGATCTTCGACATGGACTTGTGTTCCTGAGACGGGTTTGCGGCCACCAGTAAAGTGCCATGCATGCACTGCAATGCACGCGGTATCGTTACGTATAACCTATAATCCCCGCCCCGCCTGGAAATATAAGCTTGTGCCCCCCTCCCTGGAAAGGTGGCAGCGGATGCCCATGCCTAGGGCGTCTCCCGTCTCCGGACAACCAGGACAAAAAGATCGACATACCCATCGGTAATATTTGGCACTCGTAGCCCAAAGGGTGTGATTGGCATTGCCGGTAACGGAGGTGCGATTGGTGTAGTCGGTAATGGAGGTGCGATTGGTGTAGTCGGTAATGGAGGTGCGATTGGTGTAGTCGGTAATGGAGGTGCGATTGGTGCAGTCGGTAATGGAGGTGCGATTGGTGCAGTCGGTAACAGCGTGTACGATGGTATCGGCAATCCGAGTTCAAACTAATGTTAAATAATTCCGATCCCATGAAACGTTCGCTTTCCATCCAGTGTAGTTAGATTTGTGATCTACGTTATCAGAGACCCATTGTGTAAATCCATCTACAGCTTGATTTTCAGCTCTATTTTCTTTATCAACAAGGAAAGACTGTTTGAACCGTACCACTTTGTTGTAATATATGGCAAAACCTAGTCGTGACAGTTCATTATTTATCCATTTCGACCCCATTGCACACTTCCACATCGAGACCGAACTGAAGCTGTTTGGCTCCAGGGCCCTCAAGATGCGTTGTCCAATGGAAGCTTGCTTAACCTTGGATGTTACAAGGAGCTCCATTAGGTACTGATGGAGGAATATTTAGTGCTCCTAATTTCACTCTTTATCCAGATGGTAGCAGAAACAATGATTCTTCTCTTCTCTTCATCTATAATCTTTTCTTGTTCTTATACCATTTGAGATGCTGCTGAATCTTTGAAACAAACTATACTGGATTTTCCATGTTCTTCTGAGAAGAAGATGGTGTCATTATATCTTTCTTTTAACTTTCAACCATTTCACTGTGTATACATCATCATCATCATAAAGCACACATTTTATTAAGAGATACATAACAGTGAACAGTTATACTGCTCATCTAGCCATGATCACAGTTTTTCAAAGTTTTCATATCGTTTTGATTGATTATCTAGGGATGATTTTGAACAATCTATACGAGTGGAAATTCAAGGTCAATTCAACCACGCAGCCGTCACTGAACTTCATGACCCAAATTATCTGCGTGTGCTTCCCACCTGTCAAGAATAGTTTCTTTAGTGATTAGTGTCTCACATCTATGAACTTTGTTACGGCCGGGGATGCTTTTCATCAACTATTGGCAGCTCCCCACAAACACTTTAAAATAAATATGACGGCCGCAGTTTTAGTCAGATCGTATGATTGAAAAATATACCAGTATGCAGGTTTTCACACCTTTTCCCCCATTTAGAACAATTCTGGTTAAAATTACAACTGATCTGCTGTACTATATTGCGAATTTTTTTATGTTGGCAATTTTGAAATTAAGCGCCCACAATTTTGTTCAGATCGTGTGTATTTTGTCTTTTTATGAAAGAGCATCAGAAAATCTACCAGTGTGAAAGTTTTCATTTTTTTTTTCATGCTTTGAACAATTCTGGTTGAAATTTCAAGATGGCGACCATAGTTTGGGCCAGATCGTGTTTATCCTGGTTTTATGTGAAAGAGCGTCTACCAGTGTGCAATATTTCACAGTTTTTTCATACTTTGAACAAATCTGGTTGAAAGTTCAATTAATCTATAATTTTGGTCAGTTCGTATGTATTCTATTTTTATATGAAAGCTCATCAAAGGATCTACCAGTATGCAAGTTTTTTCACATTCTGAACATGAAATCTCACCTAATTTCCTGTACTAACTTTGAAACTTTTTTTGCAAAAAGAACTCTCTACATATCGACTCATAAAAAAGTTTTCTCCAAAGTGGATTGCGGTGGGCTTATGTCAATCTACATAAAATTGCTCTTCTAACGCAACCCAATTTAGCTTTATATTTTAAACTTCCGGGTCGACCACTATTTTTGCGAATTTTGACTGAACTATTAGTAGTCTATAGGGTTAGGGTTCCAATAAACAACAATAAAAGATTAAATATTTTTTCATTTTGTAACATTAAAATGAATATATCATTTTTCTTTGTCATTTTTGACAGTGTTTCTCAACACGAACTCATGTAAATAGGAAGTAAAAGGTTGTGTATTTGTTTAAAATTGTCTGCGTAATTTACGCTTTACGCGCATCCATGGGTTTTGTGCTTATTTCTTCATATATTTATCATGTACAGCGTCTATACTAGTTACCTCCCTTTTCTTTGCAAATCTTTGCGAACCTCATCCAAACAATTACCACTTTGAGTCCAAGTCCACCAACATACTCTAGCTGTGAACCCAACACCTGAGATCAAGAAAATCATCTTCATCACAGAGACAATGTTATCAAGCTAAAAACCGTTTGGATTTGAAACTATTTAACTGGGATAATTGCTTGTATACCATTCATTTCTATTTTTGTCCATGAATCTATTATGAAGATAGTTTACAACTGCTTCCCACAGGTGGACGCTATTCATTGATAAGTAGTGCAAGTGTACTTATTGTTCACGGACACACCTGACCGTTTATATTTCAAGTCACTTATAGGAAGGATTAACTTTATGCGTGACCTTTCACCTTTTCATTAAAAAGTTATTGGTATTAAAATCCCTCAAAACAGACTGTAAAATAGCTCTTTCAACTAAAATTAATGTATTTATTTCCAAAAATTCGCGGTTTCTGTTAAATTTAATAAAAAAACTCAATCACAACATTTTTCATTTAACTAAATCTTAGTTTGCATGTCGTAAGGAGTTATTTAACGGGGGGGAATTGCAGGGTAGGCCCTTCTGGCCCCCGGAATATATCGTAAGGAGTTATTTAACTGGAGGTCCACGGTAGCCCTGCTCGCCCCCGGACTATTTCGTAAGGAGTTAGTTAACATCAAATTTGAAAGTCTTTCTGACTTTGGAACAAACATAATTAATAACGTTTTTTGTTTTGTTTATCCGTTGTTTTGTTATTCCTGGATATTTCATTGAATAAACGTCCACCACCCAAATGTCAATCTTGCGTGTTGACCTTGTGTGCTCTTATAAGAGTGTGTGATTGTGCGTACATGATTTGATAATCATTCTCTTCCATGCAGACATTATCTAGAAATAAATCCAATGACTTTGTAATTCTCTCATTTCAGAATGTTGTCATGTCATGCAATAACATTATTTCTCAAATCTTGCGCAATTGCCACAATGTGAAACGCAATTTATTTATTTATTTGTGATTATCCTTGCTTAACTGGGGTTTTAAAACGTTAGCTATAAAATGGCTAAATATAGCAATATGGCTACTTCCGTTTAACTTCTTACCTAGATGAGTTAATGGTAGAAGCATTATACCAAAAGACCAACCTTTTGATTTTTGTGTTTTTGTTACATAATTAAAATAAATTAAATTACATTGTTTCTTCTTTGAAGTTAAAACGGATTTTTTTTCTCAGTACACTGTCGTTTTAATTAACTTTTGAGTCACATCCATATATTTTCTTCTTACATAATATAAAATAAATTACATATTTTAAGTCAAAGAAGAAACAGATATTTGTTTTGGTTTAAGGCGCATCCATATGTTTTCTATATTCTTCTTTTTCTTTACATAATGATAAAATAAAATAAAATTCTTTCTTTAAAATAAAATACATTGTTTCTTCTTTGACTGAAAATAAAATTGCTTTTTCGTTATGCAAAGATCGTTTGTTTGTTTTGCATTGCTTCTTCTTATAATTAAATCTTTTTAAAATAAAACAACTCATAACCCTACCCCACCCTACCCGCCAGTAACACTAAATGTTAAACAGAAGTAGCCTTTTATAGCTAAACGCTTTCAAAACCCCAGTTAAGCAAGGATAAGCTTATTTATTTATATATAATCCCTCATTATCTCATTATAAAATATTGTCTCGTCAACTTTAAAAAATACATAAAAAACAAAATGAAAAAGAACACTTCGTTCAGATAAATTCACGTGAATTAATTTAAAAAAATCTTTTACCAGTACAGCATCGCCATATCACACATCGGTTTGCCATTTTATACGTAATAACTTTTAAAGATTAAAGATTTTAAAGATAATTCTTTTAAAGATTTCTTCTGAGAGTTCCCAATACTGATCATTTTCTCTAAATTTGTTTATTAAATAAAAATGCCTCTATGGGCATCTCCGTATACAATTTACATTAAATATACTTATTCAACCGTAAAATAAAAATTCAATTAATATAAAATAAAATACACATAATTTCTAGTAATACAAATGTATGAAATTTAATTTAAAAAAAATACAAGCTTATCAGTACAGAGAAACATTTACCAGGCACATTTTAATACTATTTATAAAGTTGTTAATACTACTATTATTCTTCACGTAATAAAAACAGTTTTCCGTTGACATCTTGGCTCCTATTCAGTATACGAGTGACACAGCATCATTTTGTGGATTACGTTTGCGAAAAGATTATCTTTAATTACAAACGCTTCTGAACATGTCGGCTTAATTATGCAAAATTCCGTTAATATGAAATGTCACTCGAAAGGCGTTGCTTAAAATAGATTGTAATGACTTGAAGCTTTATTGATCAACGTGATTTCTACATGTCTTACACGATATGAAAATGACATCTTCACGATTCAACCTCATTATCATCATCATCATGTTTATTTTTATTTAATTTTTCTTTTCTTTTCTTTCTTTCTTTATTTATTTATTTGCTTTGCTCAACCTTAAGAAATGAAAGAGCGAAGGACCCACTAAAATAATATCAAACATGCCACACCAGCCATTAAGTGAATCACCGTAGTATGTTAGGTAGCGCTGACACAATTATACAAAAATCCATTTTTCCCCAATATTAAAAAACACATAATTCTTTTAATTTTAAAATATTTCTGCGACCCCAAATAAATAATCACCACAGGACCCCGGAGGTGTCCCGACCCCGACTTTGAGAAGCCATAGTTTACATCTAATAAAAATATTCTGCTGGAAAATAGGAAGGGAGTGCGTGCGCGTGTTCCTTCTACTATTGCTACTATTTCATCTGAAAAAGCGATAACGAGTATATTTTCCTCAAAATTGCTTTTTTTCGTAAAAAGGCATTCTTTCCAAAAATCAAATATATATTTTAATGTCAAATGGTGTGTCTGGTAGCGCTGACACAAGATTAAAAGAGT
>VCCN01002735.1:4766220-4776415 GCA_006491835.1 Architeuthis dux | reverse complement strand
TTGGCAGCATGCCGTGTTGGGGTGATCAATTAAAAAAAAGTTACTTCTTTCACCTTTTGTTAGATCCCTAAAAAGTCCGAAATTTCAAAAACAAGCGGGCATAAACTAGGGGTCAATTTAGCATAAACTTACATTGTAAATTGAACTAAAAAACTATTTAGGGGGAGAATTTTTAAAAAATTCGTTCTAGACGTTTTTTCTAGACATAATAAGGGGTAAATGTTGAAATGTTCAGCCCTCTAGCTCTATTGGTGTGGCCTGTACGCGTGATACATACATAGCCAGCCAGCCAGCCAGCCAGTCCGGAACAACTCGAAAACTGAAGAAACCTATGTTGACAGTTTTGGTGACAGTTTTGGTTGATTGTTTCTAATAGGATTCGACGAGTTAATTAGTTAATGTAATGATTGCTTAACTGGATTTTGAAAAAGAATATTGCTTTTTATTTCAAATATAGTGGGAAATAAATTTATTTACAACGGGTTACCTGTCAACTCAGTTCAAAGGTCAAGTGGCTATTGAGTCAGATTTCCATACCCATATGTGATGAAAGCCCGCTTAAATCTATAAGCGTCTCATGGGACAGCTGAAGTATGGATGGGCAAAAATAACAAAACCTGATATTATCCACAATGGCAACATTAAAACGCCGTCATACGACGGACAACACTCTAGTTTCAAAATAATCAACAAGCAGATAATTTGTATATTACAAGTATATACCCGTAAAGAATGACGGGATTTTTTCAATTGTGTATGGATCGGCAATAATGAGCCAACAGCGATTTTATTAGTTTTTTTAAAAAAATTTTATTAATTTTAAGTTTTTTGAAAGTCTCAACTTAAGAAAAGTCACCACATACATCGTGCGGTCATAGAAAGAAACTTATTTTATTAAAAATATAACTTATTTCCTTGCAAAATAAAGTTGATGGCCAAATTTTTAAAAAGCATTTTGCCATGAACTTCTTGGTTTGGCCATATTTTAATTTTGAGCCATTTTGACTTCCTTTTTTTTGTTGTGCTGAGAGTTTGGCCATTTGGCTATTTCTGGCAATTTATGCGAGTTTTTTGGCCAGCAACTGCCTTTCCCCTCCCAATTGCTTCTTCACTGTGTTGGCTACATCAAAGAAAGTCGAAAGCATTTGACATTGTTGCGTTGCGTTGACAGACACAGTTTGTCTGTTGACTTTGGTCAGTGTGCTTCGTTGCTATGGGAACAGCGTGTCTAATTTTTCCACCCTTAATTCTATTATTCGGTGTACAATTTATCTGATTTGGACCAGTCCATTATGAGTTGTAGGATCTCTGCTAGCAGATACTACAGACAACCAAAGATCATACAACCATACACACATACTCATTTGCATATGTGGTTTTTATATGTATAGATTACTGAACTTGCGTAATACTTTCAATACTCCAGTCTTTACCAAATTACATTGACTCTACTACCATAAGCAATGTTAATACTTATAGATCCATTAACAACCATATTAGCAGGGGAAATCTCTGTGCTGCTGCACAACGATAAAGCTGAACTTTTCACAAATTCCAGACAAGTTTGCCATCGACAACTTTATGTTACTTTTTGTGAAATTGTTGAAATTAGGGATACAATAGGGAGATGTTGCTTTTTCCACCGACGGCCGGAAACTAAAAAAAAAACAAGCATGAAAGTGAGGCCATAGTTTAATTTAAACACGGGGTTCAGTTAAATGTTTAAAAAATAAACACCGCGATATGAGATATGTTAAAAGAATGTTTTAGCATTACTTACGTCACATTTTGATTTCGAGAATTGATTTTTAAAAAAGAACAAACGAATATTCTTTTATTACGTCATTAAAAAAATTACATTCGATATGTCGATATGTCGACATGTCGACTTGTCAGATAGTCAGTAAGTCAGTTAGTGACCAGCGATCGTTGCTAGAGAAGCTCGCGCATCTAAAAAGGAAAAGATAATCCTAATTTTATTACAAAGACACGTTTGACGCTATATTTGATAGTGATATGAATCGCAATACTTACTTAAAAAACAAACATTGGGAGCGGTTATAAGCTAATTTGGTCAGGACACATTCAAGCAGATTATATTAACTCATACATATAAACAGTCTAATAACACACACTGTAAATAGGATGCTTATGGAGATGAAAGTAAGTCTTAATAGTAAACTAACTCCTATTATCAAGTATATCTGACTACAATAAAGTTACTGTAAAAACAATAACAATGATAAGGGCGTAGTAGCGTAGTAATCTCTAAAGGTGAGGCCGTACGTAGCAGCAGTAATAGTAGTGGATGACTAGAAGCCTTAAGGGTCTGACTGCCCGTAAGTAAAGCTAGGGTGCTGATGTGACTAGAGAAAGAAAGAGGGTAATGTTACGATACGCATAAGAGAGATCTTTCTCTGCTGTTCTGCAGTAGTATAAGGAAATGAAATAACTGCATGTGCAAGGAATGCAATTTGCACATGGTAACAAAATGCAATGAGATTAAAGAAATACAAAATACTCTGCAATGATAATAATAAGATATTTATTAAAGGAGATAATAACAAAAAGTAATTCTCAGCTAATAAGAATGAAGGAATGCATTTTAAAGTGTCCGTATTCTACTTAGTAAAAGTGTCTGTAGTTTGTTAAAGATATTGGGAAAGAGAGTGTGTGTGTGCATGTATGAATGTGTACGTACGTAATCGAAATTCGGAACAACCATAGATTTGTTTAGGCAAACAAAATCTGGATGGACAGATGAAGAATTGCTGGGTTTCTTATAGTAAGATGTGAGTGGTGGTGTGTGGCTGGTCAAAACTATCGGCCGGTGAACTGGGTATAGATGGAATATGAGGTGACAAGAAACATGATTTTGCCAGACTTCTTGCCTGCAAAGCATATTCTGTTCTAGTCAAGTACGGATCTTTTATGTCCTGAAGATTGGTTATCTATAAGACGAGATAACCCACTTTCTCGGAATAAAAATCTGGATTGTTCCAAGGGAAAATGAGTCAAATGGTTTCCACTCGCTGACCGTAGTGCGTGAGTGCAAAATACGTATGGGTCCGTTACAACACACACACAAGCGCATGCGCACTGAAGCACGATGGCTTTAGAGATAAGAATTCAAATGTAAACTGTTTCCCATTTCTTTTCAACATCCAAATGTTTATGGAAGCACAACATTTATGGCACTTGTTAAGAATGCGGTCATCCTCCTTTTTCGTAGCACAATCTAGAGGAGGTAGAACCTGATGAACCAAAGCGAATTATTTCCAGATTTGCACCTGAGAATGGGAATCTGACAGTCAAGGCGATTATTAGGTAAAATGTCGGAACTTTTGAAATGGCTTAAAATCTAATGACCGAATTAGTCCGGGGCCCAGCAGGATGTCCTCTTTCAGAAAAAAAGATGTTCCCAAGAAAAGGTTGGAAAGAACTACCTCATGTGTATAAAACAAAATGGCCGCCAGCACTCACCAAAAATCCAGAATTTCATAACTCGTCTCCCAATTGACATATCTGTGTACTGTAAAAGGCTAAATCATGGTTTTCAGACATGAGGAATTCAAAAATACGAGATGAAAGATGAAAGAAATGGAAATTCAAGGAATTAAGATGGCTAAATTGCCGTTGATATAATTAATTGCCGTTTCAGAGAAGTTACAATTATGAATTACATTAATCTAATTTAAGCTGCTGATTTCGTCTACATCACTTTAGATAATATCTGTTTTGTCTAAATCACTTTAGTCTGAGATCACTTTTGTCCCAACAATATCTCCAAAAGTTCTCAATGACATTTTGTCGAATGGTGGGCCATTGGCTAAGGAAGAATTGATGAAATTTTGGGGTGGATCCAAAGATTTGTTTTTGAGAGGAAAGCATGTTAGGATCCGTCCCAAAATTTAATAAAAAATATCTCTCAATCGAAAAAGATCCCTTTTGGAGATATTGTTGGGGAAAAAGTGATTTTAGACCAAAGTGATTTAGAAAAAACTGATATCTGCTAAAGTGATGTAAATAAAAGTGCTGTACCCCGAAATACCACATACAACTTCAGTGCCACCCCACCCAGAGTTATTACTGTTTCAGACAGGTTACAATAATAAGGATTTAAAAAGGAGATACGTGCAGTCAATTTATAATTATAAACGCATAGAAGCGCAAAGCTGCGCCAACAACCCTATACTTACGTTTACAATTCTGTTTCAGATTGGTTAAAATAATGTAGTGCTGCTAGTTTGGGACCTGCGCACAGAAACTCAACATGTAACAGCAGTTACTCAACATGTAACAGCAGCTTAAATAGATTAATATAATTATTACCACGATTGGCTTTCCCTGGAGATGAAATGATAACAAATTATAAATGTTGCACTCGTTGAGTTTTTTACGGCAGCCAATATCCGGCTGGTTAGTGGAGATGAAGTCTTCTTATTGTGCCATCACTCCATAGGCGCCGACTACGTGGGGGCTTGGGTTCTCGAGCCACCCCTGGGGAAATTGTCGAGGGGCCGAGCCTCCCCTGGTATTAATTGACAAACAATTTAACACAGGTGCACCGTCAAGCTTTGTCACTATTAATTTAATTTGTTTTTTTTTTAAATACACGGAATTATTGCATTTATTTTTTTTCGTTTGATATGTTCAGAACGTATTTTACATTGAAGGTATTTAAAACAACATTTTTTTAACGCGAATTTAATCTATTTCGAACATTCTTTTTTTAATATTGGGGGGAATTATGGATTTTGATACAAGCATGGTAACCGTTAAATGTTATTACTGATAATACGTGTTTCTATGCAATTAATTCGAATAGCTTCAACGTAACGTTTTTTTTTTATTCCCCCGGGAAAACTAAAAGTCGGCGCCTATGCATCACTCTCTTCAGTATTGTTGCTGATGCTGTTGCCTGGATGGTTTCGATTCTTCGGGTCGGATTTCTAATTCTTCTAATCTTTTTTATTAACGTCGTGTTTAAAACACAAACAACAAGGAGTTCATACGTCCGAAGAACAATTTGAATATTAATGACCCTTCTCAAAACTATAGAAAAGAACCATTTGAATATTAATGACCCTTCTCAAAACTATAGAAAAAAGTAATACTACTACTAAATTTTAGACATATTTGTCGCGTTATCTGGCTTGATAGCAAATGAAAAAATTGAATTACTTCGTAAGTAAAAAATGTGTTTTAATATTTGTGTATTTTCTTAATTTTGGGGTCCCTCTATAACATATACTAGAGGCCCCACACTAGCTTAATCCAGCCCTGCAGCAAGCACTCTTAACCGTCAACAACTTTGCTATTTTGTCTACAAACATCGAAAACAGGGAGTCGACCAGAAGAGATCGGTAAATTGAAAAGAAATTGGTTTCAAAAAGAATATTTTATTTCGTCAAGTTGCTGAAATAAAGCATGGATAAAGCAAGATCACTAAATTGTATATAAGTTTCTTCTGTATTATTAAAATGTACTAGCTGACATCCGGTCACAGCTAGTACATTTTAATAATCGGTCGGTTTTCAACTAGTAAATGTATATAGCGGGATACCCGTAATCGTGTGACAATTGAATGAAAAATAAATCCTCTCTTTCTCTTCCCCCCGCGTACGAAACTTTTCTGCTTCTCTCTTCCTATCCTATTCCCTTACCTTTCTTTTGTTTCGTCAAGGCCTGACAGTGTTTCACCACAACAATCCGCTTCCTTCCTTTATTGTTCTCTCTCTCTCACTTCCGTTTGATAGAACCAGACAGTAGCGTCTCTGTGACGTTTTTAATTACCATGACAACGGAATCTCTTATTATTTTCATAATTTTCTTCCTTTCTCCCCTATCATTCACTCTCTTACCTTTCTGGCTCATTCCATTATTAATTAAAGGGGTGCAGAGGCAGTTACCGACGGAGCTCTTACGCTATTAATTTCGAGAAGAAGATAAATTACTTTGGGTTCGATTACTTTTTTATGAACTACACGACGATTGTGAAATACAAACTATCTGCAGTTACTACTTTCTCAAGAGAACGCACATAATCTCGCCGCTAAAACTGTTTTAGAAAGAAATTAATAATATCTTTTCGAAGTATATAGTTAACTATAAAATAACTATAACACTCTACATTATAATAAACAACATGTCCGTCCATTTTAGTCCATGTATTTTTAGTTCAGCTGTTAAGAATCGTGCAAAATGTGACAAAATGATTTTATGCGGAGATCAAAATAAAAGGTTTACGTTTAAAGGGGTGGGGATGGAGGAGAGGTTCTGAGAATGGAATCGCAACACAAAGACCACAGCAGGGGTGGAGAATCAGGGTATGGGTACGCAAAAGGGTAGGGGCGAAACAAAAAGATATCCGCTAAAGGAGAACGGCTTAAGTCGGCCGTCGAGAAAAGAAGAAAAACGAAAAAGTAAAATGAGGTGGAATTGAACTTGCTTTTGAGTGTCTGTCAGAGGAAGATTTGATTAAGTGTTTGAGGCAATAACCATGAGTTTGTTTTTTTCAGATACTACAGTGCTTTAGATTTCCTCCCTTGCCAAACATTGATACAATTATTTTACCACAATCGAATACACAATAACTAAAACAACAGATGAAAGTGTCTTTAATTGTGCCATCCACTCAGTGGTGTAGTTCAGTGGGAACACGTGGGGACGGCGTTCCCGTACCGAGGCGGGGGGGGGGCGTTCCTTCACTAGCTATATATTACTAAAATTCTCTATTGGAACAATTTCCTGATAAGGAAAATTAGCCAGTATACAGTGCGCCATAAAACTTTAAACTCAGGCGAAAATTTCCAATTCAAAGGCGAAATTTCCAGTTGATTCATTGTTCTAATCTTTTAAATGAATCATACGTGCATTTGGTCTGATTCTAAGTTATACACATAACATTTGATCTGATCATAAGTTTTACACATGGTTACCTTAACAAAATTGTTTTGAAAAATGGTTTAAATTAACTATTTACATCAGAGATACCAATCGGTTAATTGACAAGTTCCACAAAACTTTAAACTCATTGCTAATTTCATTGTTTTGTTGGATTTTATCATTTTTGTCGCCTCACCATTTCTGTTAATTACTTGACTAATCCCATCTGGCACGCTTTGGACCAAATGATGCAGCAATTGACCAAACACTTCATTCCAAGCTGCTAAGATGACAATTTTGAGTTCCTGTACCGGATTAAATTGCCACCCACATTCAAAAACCTCCCTTGCCAACCATCCCCATACATTTTCAATGATGCTGAGATCCGGGTTATTGGCAGGCTAGACCAAAATCTTTATACCTTGCTCTTGAAAAGATTGTTGCATGACTCTTCCAGCATGAATAGTAGCTTTATCCTGCTGAAACATAAACTGTTGGCCGCCGATCCGAAACCTTCAGCTACTAAATTCGCATTTCCTAGCATATCCACGTATCCTGCTACGTTAAGTAGACTGTCAACGAACTGGAGTGCCATCGTCCCACCATATCCTACATAAACACCTCTGTGAAAATGTTTCCTTTGATAATCGTGGGTCATGCCATTAATACTGGAGACCATCTGGGCCATCAAGGTTGAATTTCTTCACGTCTGTGATGAGGACCCACAGCTATTCCTCATTTCCTGAACTCTTCCAAATTCCAGTCTGCATTGTTTGTGGATAATTTTCATATTTTGACGCTGCAATCATTTTCTGTGCCTGCATCTTGATTTCTTAATTGTTCGTCTGATGGTCTCTTTGTGAACTTGAACCGCTGTTTCTGCCTTCATGGACTGATTGGGGATTTGCTGCGGCGCTCTGATAACTGTCTTCTCATCACGATTGGACATCTTCTTGGATCTAATACCTCTGTTCTTGGCTCTATAACTTTCTGAATCACGCCAAAAATCTTTACACAACTATCTGACTTCAATTACGCTTAGCTGTTGCACGTTGTGATAGCCCCTGATATCGTAGTCCCACAATCCTACCATGTTCGAAATCGGACAGATTTTTCGATAAACAGAAACCGATATGTTGAACTTTATATCACGTCAATTGACAACGAATTTAAAGATTAGTGGCAATACAAATTTCAATGATTAAAATTCTGTTAAAATTACTCACTCATGACCATTGTTCAACTCTTTAATATTGGACAGTGTTTGTAAATGACCAACTTAGAAATCACAAACAGTAATGAATTTATTCCAGGAATTAATGAAATTATTCAAAACTTTCACTTGAGTTTAAAGTTTTGTGGTGCAATGTGTGTCCAAATATGCCTCATATGGTCTCAAAACGTCTCTGAAATTGGTTAAATTTTAAAAGTTGTTCTCTTGGGGGATAACCACCCCCGCCCCGCCTCGATAGCAGGCAGTCCTGTGTTCCCTCACTTCTTGTTGTAGCACTACACCACTGCATCGACCGACACATCTTCAGCTGATAGGTATAAATAAACTGATGTCATAATTTATTCTGAAATAACGTTTTTCTGTCTGGGTAAAAAACCTTGATACCTATCTGGATAAATCTCTAAACTTAGACATGCATGTTAATAATGCTGTCTCCCACTGTTATAAATTAATTAGAGATGTCAACTTTCCAACAATGAAACTGAGCAGTTGGTTCACTCTATTATTACCAGTAAATTAGACTATTGTAATTCACTTTTCTTGAGCAAATCGCAAATTAGCAAACTACAAAAAATTCAAAATGCGGCTGCTCGGTTAGTTTTGAAACGTAGGAAATGCGAGTCAATTAGGGCTGGCATTATCATTGATAGAAGAAAGAACATTGTTTAAAGTTTGAATTACAACATTCAAATGTTTGCATGATATGTGCCCCTATGAACTCCGTACTCTTATTAACATACGTGATTTAGACAGTTTGACTTTAGAACTTGTTTTTATGAATACGACACATGGGCGTAGGAGTTTCAGCTATATACCACCCAGACTTTGGTTTCAATTACCCATTGACATCCATAACATTAAGATATTAACAAGTTTTAAATAAAAAATAAAAGCTTTCTTGTTTCGCGACTTTGATACTTATATGAACTCGGTAAATAGACACTCCTGCCCTGTGTTATGTAAATAATTGCCTTATATTTTGCAATGCAATGATTACACGGGTTTTTTCACACCACGCTGGAGACTGAGTGACAGCAAGTCTCCTCAAGTCTCCAGCCCTCCTTTCACTTTCCCTCAGTCTACAGTAGTGCTGTGGTTAGAAGTTTCTCACCAAATGTCTGGTGGTTATCGCTGAAGGCTCAGTGACAATAAGTCTCCTCAGGTCTCCAGCCCTCCTCTCATCGTCCTCACACTTCACAGCAGCGCTGTGGTTTGTACCGTACCAACCTTCCCCAGTTATTTGTTGTTGTGTGTGTGTGTTTTTGTTGTTTTTTTCCCGTTAGGCCGTTGCTGACTCCAATACTCTCCTCAGTATTCCTGCAGACCCCAGTAGTGCTGTGGTCTGCATAGTCCTTTCTTTTATCTCCAGCTCCTCCAATCTTTTTTTAATGTCGTTGACACAGTTCCCAGTGCGCTTACTATTACTGGTACTACCCCGACCTTCATGTACCACGCCTTTTTCAGTTCTCGGGCCAGGTCCTGGTATTTTCCTTATTATCATCATCTCTAATAACCCTACAAATCAATCAAAATGTATTGTCTGTCCATTATGAGATGTGCTTTTCTTGGCTTAAAAAAAGGTGCTTCATAACTTCATATATTAGTTCAACACTGCCTGTCGGTCTAAAAGAGAAACTGCATATCATAATCACATAAATAACCACAAGAAATACTATAGATATTTGTTCGTCTAAACCAATTGGTACAAGGCCGCATTCCCCCTCGATCACCCTGTGAAGAGCCCCAATTCATTAGCAATGATTTGTCAAATTAGCAATCGCTCTACAACAATTAAACCCAGATTTTAGATTAATCTTTATGTTTTTCCGACTGAAAAGATTTTTTTACCGTCAGTAAAATGTTCTATGAAGGAATTCTTGTCAATAATTTTGGAAAATGTTTGCATTCTGTTCTAATTAAGTATTTACGAAATTATATTAAAATGTTCTATGGAAAGATTTGGCCGGACTTCTTTAATGAGACATGTTAAGTACTGTCAAGTCATGCAATACTCGCGCGCGCGCATATATATATATATGTATGAATGAATGGCTTGGCTTGGCTTGGCTTGGC